>JACEEZ010010806.1:65000-70000 GCA_016584305.1 Chionoecetes opilio | reverse complement strand
TCCTATCTTGGTGAGACAAACACGACCCAGGAAATAGCTCACCGATTTATACGTCCAAGCACTGACATGTTTCCCCGCAGACGTGTCGCAGGAAATCATTCTCTTGCGTGTAATATCGCTTTGACCTGACACCATGCAGTTACCGGAGAGAGAGAGAGAGAGAGAGAGAGAGAGAGAGAGAGAGAGAGAGAGAGAGAGAGAGAGAGAGAGAGAGAGAGAGAGAGAGAGAGAGAGACGAGAGAGAGAGAGAGAGAGAGAGAGAGAGAGAGAGAGAGAGAGAGAGAGAGAGATATGAAAAAACTTTATCTTTTCATTTCCTTGGTTTTTCCTCACCACTTAAGTAATGTTTCTTTAATGTTTAGTGTTTCTTCTTTCTTTTCGTCATTTGATGCCCTGCAGTTACCGCGCCTTGTTGACAGCATAGCTAATACTTTCCTCCTTTACTGTAGACCAAAGTTTGATTAGTTTAGATTTTTTGTCGCCTTAGGGGCTGTTCTATAAAAAAATCGTATGTTGTTAGCCATAAAATTACGAAAAATGATTTAATATACCAAAAAAGTTAGTCGACAAGGATAGTAAACAGGTCATATCTATAAAATATTGCTTATATTCTATAAAAATCGTCTAATGGTACCCAGATTACAATGGAAATTATGTTATGGGTCTCAAAGTGAACTCTTCCCTTGGCAATTTCACCTGGGATACTAAAACATTGTGAAATTTCTGTCTTAAAACCTTTCTGTCTTGCGTTTGGGGTGGAAAACATGCGAGGTAAACGTAACATTCTTTACATTCTTTGCTGTTTTACATTCATTCATTCATGCATGTATTCATTTATTCTTTAACCTTGAGACCCAGAACGTATTTTCCATTGTAATTTGGCCACCATTAGACAATTTTTAGTGAATATATACAATATTTTTTAGATATGACCTGTTTAGTATCCTTGTCGACTAAATAATTTGGTATATTAAGTTACTTTTCGTAATTTTATGGCTCGACAACATACATTTTTTTATAGCAAAGGAAAGATCTGGGCGTGAAAGGGTTAAGGCGAGAGGCAGACTGATGCATTCCCTAATAGGTACCGTAACTTCCATCCCGTATTGGTGGCTGCGGGGCAAGACAAGTACAGGACAAGTCTTTACTCTGTGCTAATTGTAGTCTAGGCGTGGGTTTCTCATGCTACTGAAATATTGTCATTCAACAGACCTATATAATATTTCCCATATATGCATAACCTTTGATACTTCATAAGTCTTTTTTCATGGAATTAATCGCCATATTGGTTCGAGCTTTGTGTTACCTCTTTTGTGTGCCCTTGGTCAGTGCTTTGTGATGTAAAAAAAAAAAAGGGGGCTCGCGAGCCTCAAAAAAAAAAAAAATTACAGAAAAAACTGACTGATATTTTTCTATGAGTTAACCCCTTGAGGCCCAGAACGTAATTTGCATTGTAATATAACCACCATTCGACGATTTTAATGAACATAAGCAATATTATAGAGATATGACCTGTTTAATATCCTTGTCCATTAGCTAATTTGGTTTATTTAGTTACTTTTTCGTAGTTTTAGGGCTAATTTCAGACGATTTCGTATAGCAAAGGAAACATCTGGGCGTGAAGGGGTTAAAGATATTTTCTATCAGCAGTATAGTACATAATACGTCCTTCAGGGCACAAAAAACATTTCTCGCCGCATTGACTCCGGCGTACAATACATCGCCTTAACTACAAGTCGTTCGGCGCCATGCTACAAACTACATCGTTACGTTGTGTAGCGAATGACTCCAGAAAAAAAATATTCGCAGCCAAAAGTATTTTCACGAAATAAACACCGTCGTTACGAAAAGAAAAACGACAATGAATGGAATTACTCGACAAACTGAAAAGATTTTTACGAATACGAATGTAAAGAATGCAACATTTATTTATTCTCGTATGTTTTCTACTACAGACGCAAGACAGAAAGGTTTGAGTTCAGGTCACAGTGTTTTAGTATCTCAGGGGAAATAGCCAAGGGAAGAGTTGACAAGTCTGTTAACTAAAGAGACGAAGTTAAAGACGAGGACCTATGAAGCGATACTAAGCGTCAAAGGTCACAAGAAGAAGAACAAAAAAACAAAAAAACAAAAATAGAAGAAGAAAAGTAAGAAAAAAAGGAAAAAGGAAAAATAAGGAAGAAGGTCACAAGGACACACCAAGCTGACCTTTTTCACACACTCGGTCAATGTGTGAGGCGAGGAGAGGTGGTAGTGCCCAAGGTCTATAGAATATACAAGGTCTATATATGTATACTTTATAGACCTTGGTACTGCTCTCCTGAGATGGGATAAAACTGTACATACATTCCTCGCAAGTAATGTCCCGGCTCGTTATCTCCGCCAGGCAGGTCTTGGTTAGATAATGAGGCGGTACGGTAGTGTTCGCTGTTATAGATCGTGGTCAAGAGAGCGTGTGTGCCAGGGGGGTTTCGGGAAGTCTGGTTTGTATGCAATATATGTTTTTACAGTTTTTTCTATTATTATTATTGCTTTTGTGATTTCTGATTTGTATGCAATATATGTTTTTACTTTTTTATTATTATTATTGCTTTTGTAATTTCTGATTTGTATGCAATATATGTTTTTTAACTTTTTATTATTTTCTACAGCATTGTTTCCATCTCATCTAAAAACAAATGTACTACTGTCAAAATTGATCTGTATGGTTGGGAATTCGTTCATACGTCTATGCAATGATACATCGAGTGTAATTGTGCAATGAAACAGCACCAATTTATATATTAATACCATGCTACTATGCTGCACATATTAATTCTTACTACAAATACTAAAACTATCATACTATTACTACTAAAAACAAAATATACGTTGTTAAAATAAACGTACTTCCTACATATCATAAGTCTAAACAATATAAACACCATTTCACTTGAATTGAATACTCTCATATCACACAGTCAAGGCGCTGTGCTGCCAGGCCAACCCTCCACCAACCAGCCAGCCAACCACCAACCAACCAGGCCGGCCACCAGCAGCCACCAACCAACCAACCCCAGCCAAACCACCAACGCATGCCACCGAGCCATCCAACCAGCCATTCCAGTCAACGGCAGCCACCAGCAAAGCCAACCACCCAACCGAACCATCCAGCCAACGCAGCCAGCCAACCGCCAGCTCCAGCCACCAAACCAACTACCAGCCAGCCACCAGCCAACCAAGCCAACAGCCAGCCAAAGCCATACCAACATGCCAGACACAGCCACCACCAGCAACAGCCAGCCATCCTACACCAACCAACCAAGCAGCCAGCCAACACAGCCGGCCAAGCGCCAGCCAGCACCAACCAATCACCCCCCAGCAACCAGCCATCCACCAGCCAGCCGCCAACAACCAACGCACCAGCCAGCCATCCAGCCACGCAACCACCCACCACCACCTAACCAGCCAACCAACCAACCACCGCTGTCGCTGCGTGCGTGCCCAACCAACCAGCCATCACAGCCAACCAACGTCCCCCGTCCCAGCCTAACCAACCAGGCCTACACACCAACCAGCCGCAACCGGCCACCAACCAGGCGCGCAACCGTCCGCCAGCGCTAACCAACCGGCCAGCACCCAGCCAACCATCCGAGCCAACCAACAACCACCATCCAACTGCAGCCATCCAACCATACCCAACCAACCAGCCAGCACCAGCCAGCCAGCCAACCATCCACCAACCACCCAGTCGCGTGCCAGCCAGCCAACCGCCATCCCAACCAACCAGCCAGCCACATCCAACGCACCAAACCAACTAACGCAAGCCGTAACCGCCAGCCACCACCAGCCAACCAACCACCAACCATGTCCAACGCCAGCCACCACCAACCAACCAACCACCAGCCAACCAGTCAGACCGGCTAACCAACGCAACCAACCAACCACCAACCAACCAACCAGCCAGCCACCAACCACCAACCAACCAACCCAACCAGTGGTCAGCCAGACCAGCCAACCAACAAACACCAGCCACCACCAGCCAGTCCACCACCCGCCAAGTCCAGCCAGCAACCAGCCAGCCATACGCAGCCAGCCAGCAACCATCCACCAACCAACAACCAACCGCCAGCCAACCGCCAACCAAACGCGTACCAACCACCCAACCACCTAACCACCAAACCACCAACCAACCCAGTCCAGCCAACCATCCATAAGACCATCAGCCAACAACCACCAGCCAACCAACCAGCCACCAACCAACCAACCGTGTCAGCCAACAGCCAACCAACCAACCAACCAACTCAAGCCAACCAACCAACCAACCAAACAACAACCAGCCAGCCAACCAACCAACCAACCACCAACCAACCTAACCAACCACCAGCCAACCACCCAACCAGCCAGCCAACCAACCGTCAGTCTCCAACTCACCACCAACCAGCCCAGCCCACCACCAACGCAACCAACCAATCGCACCAACCAACCAACCAACCAACAGTGTGATCACAGCCAACCACCAACCAGACCACCAACCAACCTAACCCCGACGCGTACACCACCCAAACCACCATGCGCGTGCCAACAACCACCAGCCTAACCAAGCCAAACGCAGACCAGCAACACCAGTCAGCAAACCAACCACTCAACCAGCCAGCTCAACCACCACCAAGCCAACCGACCGAACCAACCAACCTAGCCAGCCAGCCAACCAAGCTGTGCCAACCAACCACACACCAACAACATCCAACCACCAACCACCATCCGACCAACCGTACCAACAACCAACCAACCAACCAACCAACCAACCAACCACCAGCCCAACGCAACCACCAACCAACAACCCACCACCAACCATGGGCCATCCATACGCATCCAGCCACAAACCAACTTCAAGCCACCAACCAACCACAACCACCAACACAACCAACCAACCGTGTGCCACAACCTAACCAACCCAACGCAACCGTCGTCCAACCAACTCATACGCAGCCAACCAACCACCAACGCATGCCCTCACC
>JACEEZ010010806.1:52500-60000 GCA_016584305.1 Chionoecetes opilio | reverse complement strand
GAGAGGAGGGATAGAGTTTTATTCATAATTCTGTTAGTTGGCCAGTTTTCTGATCATACATAATTTTGTTTAACTATTCTCCTATAAGGGAAGGCTTCTCGAGCTCTCCTCATCTCTCTATCTCTCTCGTCATCCTACTCTCATGTCCTCTCTGCTTCTCTCTCTCTCCTTCGTCGTCATCTCTCATCTCTTCTCTCCTTCTCTCGTCGTCTCTGCGTCTATCTCATCGTGTGCGGTCTCTCTCCTTCGTCTGTATGTCTCTCGTCGATCTAGGTGTTTCGTGTGCGAGGTAGTGTCTGCCGTCTCTCGCGTGGTTCTCTAGCTCTCGGGGGCCGATACGTTGCAGCGAGTGGAAGTGAGGGGGGGGTAGCGACGCGGTGGGGGGGAGGAGGGGGGTGGCGGTGCGCCGAGTGCGCGTGATTCTGGTTTTGCTTCAATCTGGCGAGGCGGTTTACTCTCGATCGGCCTCAGGGGATGTCCGTGGATGGGGGCGGCGTTGGGGGATGGGGGAGGGTCGAGTCCCGTGGTTGTTGTGCTGTCCGCGGGAGCCGGTTTATCGCCTTACGGACAACGGGGAGCGGGGTTGTTTCGCAATCGTGTGTGGGTGACGTAACGGGGAACGAGTCCCGCCCACGTAGAGTAAGTAGCTTCCAAGGCTGTGCACGCGGGCATCTAGAGTGGTTCCTCGTTGGTCTCCAACAGTGACTCTCTTTCTCTCTCTCCACTCTCTCCCTGTCATCCCTCTCTTCTTCCTCTTCATCTCACTCTCTTCGGTTCGTCTCTCGCATACCAAACAGAAACACGTAATAATACCACACAGAGAGAAAAAAGAGAGAGAGAGAGAGAGAGATAGAGGAAAGAGAGAGGAGAGAGAGAGAGAGAGAGAGAGAGAGGAGAGAGTAGAGAGAGAGAGAGAGAGATAGAGAGAGAGAGAGAGAGAGAGAGAGAGAGGAGAGAGAGAGAGGAGAGAGAGAGAGAGAGGAGAGAAAGAGACAGAGAGAGAGAGAGAGAGTTATTCATAAGTCTTTTAGTTCTGTTTTTTATCGTACATAATTTTATTTAACTATTCATCCATTTAAGGAAACTGTACAGAGCAATTTTGTTGAAAGCGGAAAGCGAAAAAAACACTAATATAAACATGGGACCCAAACGTAACACAAACACGAAAATAAAAGGTTCCAATAGCCTAAAAATAAAAGGTTCCAATGCATACATAATAAAAGGTTCCGAATGCTAAAGACATAAAAGGTTTCCAATAGCCTAAAAAAATAAAAGGTTCCCCAAGCCCTAAAAATGAAAAGGTTCACTAGCAATTAAAATAAAAGGGTCCAATAGCCTAAACATAAAAAGGGAGGGTTCCATGCATAAAAATAAAGGTTTCGCTGATAGGCATACAAATAAAAGGTTCCAATAGCCTAAAAATAAAAAGTTCCAATAGCATAAAAATAAAAGGTTCCAATAGCATACAAATAAAAGGTTCCAATAGCATAAAAATTAAAGGTTCCAATAGCATATAAATAAACAGTGTTCCCATAGCATAAAATAAAAAGGTTCCAATAGCATAAAAAATAAATAGGTTCCAATAGCATATAAATAAAAGGTTCCAATAGCTTAAAATAAAAGGTTCCAATAGCATAAAAATAAAAGGTTCCAATAGCATAAAAATAAAAGGTTCCAATAGCATAAAAATAAAAGGTTCCAATAGCATAAAAATAAAAGGTTCCAATAGCATAAAAATAAAAGGTTCCAATAGCATATAAATAAAAGGTTCCAATAGCCTAAAAATAAAAGATGAGAATAAACAAGATCATAAATAACAACACTAAATATATATACATTGCAATATGACATTTAGTATTTTTTTTTCTTTTCTCTGTCATTCCGTAAAAAAAAGCTTAGAGGATATAAACTATACATAACACAAGGGAATTACAACTTTTTTAATGTCATTCATGATGTATAACTATGAAAAAAGATGAACATACAGAGCCTATTAAAGCTTAAATGTTGAATCCTGGCTGTTCATCATAAAGTATTACGTTTAAAAATCGAATCATTGGCGGTAGAAAAAAAAATTGGAAAGCTGGGAGAAAAAAATAAGTTCAAGAAATAAAAAATAAAAAAACTCGAATTAGAAAGTTCACAAGATATTAAAAAAGGTCAATTAGAAAGTTCACAAGACTAAAAAGGGTCAAAATAGAAAGTTCGCCACATTTAAAAGTGTCGTATTAGAAAGTTCACACGTACGACTAATAAAAAATGGGTCAAAATTAGAAATTTTCGCAACATTTAAAAAGTTCGAATATTAGAAAGCTTCTCAGCGAACGATATCCACCCAAAAAAATGTCAAATTAGAAAGTTTCGCAAGCATAGAAAAAAGGGTCGATGTAACAATTTCCAAACTTAATATTGAAAGGTATCGAAAATGGAAAAAAGAAGTTCAAATATTATACAATGGTAGAAAATAAGAAAGTTTTTTAAAAGGAAAAAAACCAAGATTTAAAAAGGGTCGAAAGAAGTTAGAAAGAGTTTTTAAAGGACGTAAAAAAGGGTCGAATTTAGAAATGCTCACGAATATTAGAAAAGAAATATTAAAAGACTCGAAATATTAGAAATTTCAAACGAACATTGTCCCTCCCTACTCCCGGAAAGGATATTAAAAAAAAGGGTCGAAATTAGAAAGTTTTTAAATAACGTAAAAAAAAGAGACTCAAAAGGGTCGCATGTTCCAGAAAGCTCACAATATTTAAATAGAAAGAACCTCGCAAAATAAGTGAAGTTTAACAACAATATTAAAAAAGGTCGAATTCGAAAGCTCACAATATTAAAAAGAAATTAAAAAAGAAGACCTCGAAATAGGAAAGTTTCACGAAGCCAAAAAATTTAAAAAAAAAAAAAGAGGGGTCGAATTTAAAAAAGTAAATAAAGAACTGAAAAGGAACCCCCAACTCGAAAAATAATTAAAGTTCACTATATGTCATAATATAAAGAAGGGTGAGAAAAGATATGGAGGGACAAAGGAGAAATGGGTAAAGTTTTTCCCCACCCCTTTCTTTCCTTCCTCCTCACGAGATTCACCCTTCCTCCAAGATTTTATGAGCTCCCCCGGCGCAAGAATTGTTTTTCGCGCCCAGTGTCATTCCCCCTATCCCCCGCTTCCTGATGACGTCCCCTGGGTAGAAAGAAACCGACTCACGTGTGTGTTTGACTTAAGGAGTTTCACCCTCCCCTCGTGGTGGCATATTTTATTTCCTTCCCTCCTTTTCCCACCCCACCTCAGTCCGCCGGCGGGCTCGCTGCGGGGGTTTTTTTTTTTTTTTTTCGTTTTATTTTTCATCCCCTTATTCTTGGATTCCGGGTGTTACCCCTCTTAACCACCCCAAAACTTTGGGCTCAGGGTAAGAAGTGGTGTTCGTTTTGGGGGGGCTTTTCCTCTCTTCCTCCCTCTTCTTCATCTCTCTCTTCTCTTCTTCTACTCTCATCGTGTCTCGCCGCTCATCGTCTCGTCTTTCGTCTCTCTAGCTTTCTCCTCTATCTCTTCTGCTCTCCTTCTACCTCTCAGTCCTTCTTCTCTTCATTTCGCGCGTCCTTCTCTCTCTCTTTTTCTTCTACTACTCTCGCATTCGTCCAGTCGTAACTCTCGAGTAGAGAGTACAAAAAAATAATCTTGCGTTTGTAATCATATGCCGATTCGGGCAAATCGAGCTCTAAATTCTGTCGCATGTCTGGGGATGATACAAGAATAGAGTTGTGGCCTCGAATATGCAAGATTAAATTCCATTGTGGTCCAAAGGAAAAACATAGAATCCAGGATAGTTGTGAGATAATCTGTGTACGTGCAGAGCATGCTATTATTATCATTGGATCTAAGAACTTCTTTATAAAAATGAAGAAAAAAAAAATTGAGAAATTGGATATACAGCTGGCTTACGTGTACGCAATTCAACAGCCACACCCGTGTGTTTCTTTCTTCCTGCCAGGCCCTCCCGTGTGCGGGGCGCCGCGTCCGTCAGTGACAGCCATAGGCCAACGCATATTCCCTTAGCTTGGTGACCTTGGCCCCCTCAGTGCACACGTGGGGCTGGCGCCCACGCAGAACCGTATCCCAACAGGCCCTGCTGGCGGGCACATGACATACGAGGTCTCACGCGGCGTGCAGGTTGGAGCCACGAGATAGGATCTCTTCTGGGGATGAGACTTCCCTTTCCAGTGTCATAGGGAGCGGAAGCCCGTCCGCCGTGTTCAGATGTCGCTCTCCCAGGCAGTCTCCCAGGGCCTGTGGTCGCCGGGAATCATTCTGCTGTCCTTATGTACACTAAGGAACTCAGCAGTGGATTTTGCTGCTGAGCTGTGATTTCTCCCTGTCTGCACGGGCTGCCTTGCGGCGTGGCAGCAGACAGGGTCTCTTCCCCCGGGATCGAGTTGGCTTCACCTTTCCTCTTCTCGTCGCTCTCCTTTGGCAAGTTCAAGGAGATGTCTGCCTCTGCTTGTCTGTGCGAATGCTAATTTTGTCGCGCAGATTTTGTGTCCCTTGCTTTTCGACGCTAGCGCGGTCCTTCCGGCACGCAGTCGTCCCTCTCTTGTCTCCGTCTTTCATGGTTTTGCTGGCCTTTGGCTCGGGTCCTGCGGCGGCGGCAGGGGGGAGGGACATATGCCCCTCTATATCCTCGCGGCTCCGCCGCCTGCTGCTCTTCCCTTCCTGCTTCATTTCCTGCCAGGCTTGCGTCGCCCATTGTCCTCTCGTCGCTCTTCGGCCAGGCAATCGCATGGTCCTTCCTGCGCTGGAGATGGCCTGATAAAGCGGCTTGCAGCACCTTCCCAGCACGAGGTCACGACACTCCATCAGACGTGGCCATGTACCCACTCCTGGGTGGCCCTCCTCCATCCAGCGCCCGGTTGGCGCTGACTGTTTGCTACTCCCCATATATAAAGAAAGAAAATCATGAGCAGATAACGAATAGTGTAAATAAACTCACAAACGTATAATTAGTTAAACCAACCAAAAAAAAAACACACGCAAACCAAAACTCAACACAAAAAAAACTAAACACAGGGGGCGCTACTCCTTCTGGGCCTGCGGACCAGGCGTACCTCAATCCTCCTCCTTCGGCGCTGTGAGCGCCGCCAGACGACGACTTTCCAGCCCTCTCGCCCAGGGCTCGAGGCTGGCGCACGTGGTCAGAGGACCACTCACGCGCCAACGTTATGTGCTGGCTGCTGAATTAATCATTTTTCTAAGTGTTTTATTTGTATTATAATACTATGAAAAGTTTGCCAGTGGGGGAAATAACTGGAAAACACCTGTTGTTCTCGGCAGTATAATTTCAGTGTTTAAATATTAATAATGGATAATGTACTTGTCATATGTAATATATCAGCGTATAAGGCCTACCTAACAAAGTTTTTAGTGATTTAAATAAAAAAAAATCGTACTAATTCGATCCTACCAAAGTGTCCCGTATCATGGAAAATTCTTTTCTATCGTTACTTTATCGTAAGTTAAGTGAAAGGTGCAGTGAATGTTGTCGGGGGGGGGGAAGACGGCAGCATGTCTAACAGATCTACTAAAAATATTGATCATCTTCATTTTTTATATATATATTAACTCGTGTTCAAGAAAACGAAAACGTGAAACCACGCACAAATCCACACCGCTTTCTGAATAAGAGAAGGAAAAGGAAAAGCATTAGAGATAGAGACAGAACAAAAAAGAAAAGCATTTTAAAGCAGCAGCAGCATTAACAAAAGCAGCAGGTAACAAAAGCGGCAGTAACAAAAGGCAGCAGTACAAATAAATAAATAAACAATAAAAAAAGAAAACAAAACCAGGGTGGCTGTCCGCTACGGAAGCCAAGCACCCCAACACACCATCATCTGATCTGATTCTGATCTTTCTAGACCACAGTTAGATTATAACAAGACAGCATGGTATAATTTGTTTGTGCGTGCGTGCTTGCGTGTGTGTGTGTGTTTGTGGGGGTGTTGTGTGGTGTGCCTAGGGTGGTGGGCATTTGTGTGTTGGTGAGTGCAAGAGGACATAACAGTAAGCATCATTTCTATGTTTTTCTACATTATACGGACTGCCAATCAGGCCTACAAGTCCATATAAAGTAAGCCAATAACAAAAAAACTTGCTAGTTGTCAGCCATTATAAGCAGACGTGAGATATTTCTGAAAGTAGGTGGGCAACTTTCTATTCGGGAGGTGTCTTGATACTCCTCTCTCGAAGTAATGTCGTGAATTGTGGAAAAATAGAAACAGGAAGAGAGTTCCAGAGTTTACCAGTGAAAGGGATGAAAGAGTAAAGATACTGATAAACTCTTGCATTAGGAAGATGGACAGAATAGGGAGGAGCAGCCACCCCTACTACTCTAAACTATTTAATACATTTTTTGGCGCCGCATGGGCTTGACGGCCCTTCATTTAGGAGGGTGAGGGCGGGATCTGTGCCACTGTGACTGTCGCCCACGCCCGTCACGCTGAAACACGCCACCCAGGGCATACAAATCACGCCCATTTTTGTCATGATCAGTTTCATGCATGCAAAGCTGTGATTGTCTTTATTTATGTAGTGCGTATACCACCACCACCACCACCACCACCACCACCACCACCACCACTACCACCAACACCACCACAAATACTTATACAGAGTTGTAACATAAAAAGTTTTTGCTTCCAGGGGAGCAATGCCCATCAGAATACACTCATTACTTATCTTTGTGTGGGAAGAACATTTTAACGACTAAAATCTTCGTGGCTGGGATGGATCTCTAAATACAAGGCATTACTTGTAAAGTTGTTTTTAAGACGCAAGATAATAGAGAAAGGTCTTCACCAGCCATGAATGTGTTATGTTGATCCCCAACAATCATTCAAATGTGGAGGTGGTGGCAGAGTGGTTAGTGCCTTCAAGTGGCGTGTTCGTGTGCTGAGCTCGATCCCCGAGGGCTGCCAAAACCTTTCGTTTCTGCACCGTCGAGTGGCTTTACGACCCCATACTGCCCATTTAAAACTCTAAAAAACTCTACCTTCGACGGCGAAGGCATCGGAGGACACAGGGTGGTGGCATGAGCCTTTAATTACAGGCGTCACTATAAAAATCCTGCCTGCGCCACCACGGGCGAGGGTCAACCATCACAGCCTTTAAGAGTACCTCCACGGCCTACCATCCGAGCCCTGGAGGTCACTGCTTATAAGCGCTATAGGCATAAATGTAAGAAGAAAAAATCAACATTATTTCATCACGATGATGGAAATATATAATAAAATCTTACATTTTTACATTTTAGATTAGAAACACGACGTTAGTACAACAAAACGCTCAGCAGCCTTACCACCCTACCTACCACTCACTCCACTACTCGCCACTACCGCCACTTTCAACGCCACTACCACCACTTACCCCACCTACTTCACCCTGCCACTACCCACCTCACTACCACCTCACTACCGGCCACTACCCACCGCCACTACCACCACCTACCCACTACCACCCCC
>JACEEZ010010806.1:45000-47500 GCA_016584305.1 Chionoecetes opilio | reverse complement strand
AAGAGTGAACCAGTATCTTCGCTCTTGCATCCCTCTCACTGGTAAACTCTGGATCGCTTCTCTTTTTTTTTCACCTTCCTACGACTGAATTTTTTTCTTCAAGAGAGGAGTATTAAGACACCTTCCAAACAAAATTGACTTACTCCCTTTTTAAAGTCTTTTGCTGTGTATTAATGGGGTTTGGCAGTGAGTGGGTTATTTTTTATTTCTTTTCTATCTGACCTTGAGCAGTCTCTTATGATTTAGAAAAATAACGCGAGTAAATTGTGAGGTAGAGTGCGAGGAGAATAAGTTTTGTAAAGGCTGTTTAAGTACATAAGGAGTAGATGGAGGAATATCTCAGAGCAAATTCGTCAAATCAGCACAACTTTGGTGATTTAAAAAAACAAATTATATATATGTATATATATATAGAGAGAGAGAGAAAAAAAGAGAGAGAAAAAGAGAGAGAGAGAGAGAGAGAGAGAGAGAGAGAGAGAGAGAGAGAGAGAGAGAGAGAGAGAGAGAGAGAGAGAGAGAGAGAGAGAGAGAGAGAGAGAGAGAGAGAGAGAGAGAGAGAGAGAGAGAGAGAGAGAGAGAGAGAGAGCATTAAAGTTGAAAAAAGTAATTGCAGTATGAATGACAGCTGCCACACTTAATTTTCAGGCGTTGGCATCTGTACATTGTGAAGCCTTTTAAAGCATTTGTTGTCCTTCAGTGTTGCATCATGATGGGGTGCGCGCGTTGTGTGTTTTCTGTATGTTTGTATTTTATGTATATATTTCTCGTTCTTGTCCACGCGCTGGTCTCGCGGTCGCTCGTTTCACCCTGCAGGAACGATCTTAAGGCTCACAGTGACCGATCTTTGGTTAGCGCAGGGACCGCAAACACCACATACCCCCATTCTTTTGATCAAGGGGGACAGTAACCACCCAAATTTTGTCAGTGAAAGATCCTAAGGAGTGAGCGACGATTCGAACCGGCTAACCACAGAATGGTGCACCGTGCTCACATCCACTAGACCATCGTACGTGTGTGTGTGTGTGTGTGTGCGTGTGCGTGTGTGTGTGTGTGTGTGTGTGTGTGTGTGTGTGTGTGTGTGGTGTCCGTGTGCGTGTGACGTTGTGTGTGTGTTGTTTGTGTTTGTGTTGTGTGTGGTGTGTTTGTGTGTGTTGTGTGTTGTGTTGTGTGGGTTGTGTGTTTGTTTTGTGTGTGCCTGTGTGTGCTACGTCGATGCGTGTGCGTGTGATGTGCTGTAACCTGTGCGCGTCCGTGATGCATGTTCGTCGTGCGCGCTAGTGTGCCGGTGTCGTGCGTACCCGCTAGTATCGTGTGTGTGCCCTCTGCGCTGACGCCCGCGTGTGTCACTGCGGTCGCGTGCCGCTAGCCCCCCCCCTTTTGTGTGTGCCCGTGTGTCTCATTTGCCCCCCTCAGTGTCGCCGTGTGCAAGTTCCGCGTGTGCCGTGGCGTATGGGCGTTGTTGTGGGTGTGTGCTGGGGTGTGGTCGGCAGTGTTGTGTGTCGTGCAGTGCCGTTGCGGCGCGTGTGATGTTCCCACGTCGTGTTGCCTGTTGTGTTGTGTGTGGGCACTGTGCCGTGGCATTGCCCGGCTTGGTCCCATAAGTCTTATCGATATGGGTGTCGTTGTTTGTTTGGAATGATTGTGCTGGCACGCAGTAGTATATACATTGCATTCTCTACCTCCTGTTTGTTTTGTGTTTTTTTCTTTTCAGTTTTTTTTGTTTTTCCTTTTCTCTCACGTTAATCACTACACATTGACACATCACACCACATTCACCGCACACACACACACACAACACCCGCCACCACAAACCACTCACCCCACACACACAAGCAATCCCCCCACACACACTCCCCCACCTACACACCATTACCCCCCCCAACATAATTATATCATCACAAATGAGGTGATATCAACATGCATTCGGTCCTAAAAAACACACCATTCACTTTGCGCTGCAACAAATAGAAAAAAACTCATTCTCTAACAGGCACGTGTCTGTTGTTTTGTGTTGCTCTGTTGAAATTTGTTGTGCTGTTTATGTTGTTTTGGTTTCTTGGTTGATGATGTTGATTTGTGCTGTTGTTGCGTCCAGTTGTTGTCTACCTGGTATCACTGTGACGCAGGAACAGGCAATCATATGCAGATTTTCTTTTGAAGGCATTCAACATGTATTTCTCCCCTTCCTCTATTGAAAACAACGTCCACACTGTATACCTCCACCTGGCCCACACCTGAACACCCACTCGTCCAACCTTTCATCTATGTACGCACACTAGAGTCTATTTTTTTTAGCAAGGCGAAAATTCCATTCTATCTTGAAGTCTCATGCTTAAAATTTTGTCTATGTTTACCTGATAATATGGTTAACTATGATGAAATACAACTGAAATTTCGAAGAAGCGTAGTATTCCCTTCTCCTGACATCAAATATCAGACAGTAAGCAGCAAGGGGTCAGGATTTTTCGCCTCGGTAAAACAAAACAGTATATCATTACTA
>JACEEZ010010806.1:35000-40000 GCA_016584305.1 Chionoecetes opilio | reverse complement strand
GGAACGAGGTTGGATCCAAGAGAGAGAGAAAAAAGAGAGTGTGACAGATAGAGACAATGTTAACCCCTTGAGACCCAGAACGTAATTTCCATTGTAATTTGACTACCATTAGACGACTTTTTGTGAATATTGACTACCATTAGACGATTTTTTGTGAATATTGACTACCATTAGACGATTTTTTGTGAATATTGACTACCATTAGACGATTTTTTGTGAATATTGACTATCATTAGACGATTTTTTGTGAATAATGACTACATTTAGACGATTTTTTGTGAATATTGACTACCATTAGACGATTTTTAGTGAATATAAGTAATATTTTATAGATTTGACCTGTTTAGTATCCTTATCGACTAACTTATCTGGTATATTCAGTTAGTTTTCGTAATTTATGGCTAACAACATACAATTTTATATAGCAAAGGAAAGATCTGGGTGTGAAAGTGTTAAGCATGTTTATTAAACATAAATATTTTCTCAATCTGTCTTTTTTTTTTCTCTCTCTCTCTCTCTCTCTCTCTCTCTCTCTCTCTCTCTCTCTCTCTCTCTCTCTCTCTCTCTCTCTCTCTCTCTCTCTCTCTCTCTCTCTCTCTCTCTCTCTCTCTCTCTCTCTCTCTCTCTCTCTCTCTCTCTCTCTCTCTCTCTCTCTCTCGAGTCTAGCGTGCCTGAAGAAGTCCTTAATAAATAAAATGTTATCAGTAAAATTGTTATAAGTCTCTGAAGAAATAAGTAATTAATACCCGTTCCAGGGACTCAATTAATCTATAAACAATTATTGTTTATAGATTAATTGAGTCCCTGGAACGGGTATTAATTACTTATCTTTTCAGAGACTTATAAGTTACAGCAATCCATTTTTTTTTAAAGTTTTTATGTTTGTGTGTTTGTGTTTGAGGTAGTGTCATCACCTTTTCTTTCCCTTCTTTTCCTCTTGTTTCTTCCCTTTTCCATCTCACCACTTCACTCTTTTCCCTTCTCTTCTTTTTCATTCACATCTCCTTCCTGCATCTTTCCTCAATATACATCTCTTTCATTTCCCTCCATTCCATTCCCTTTGTTCCATCTCCTTGTATCATATTTCCTTTAATAGTATAGTGTACAAATTTGTGTTATTTTCTCCTATACCTCACCTCGGGGATAGGTAGGCAAAGTTGGTACGTTGTTATATTTACTTTTGATTTCTTGTTCTTTCGTGTGTTATTTGGTAGGGGACGAGGATCAAAGAGCGGGGAATGAGAGGCGCCACGACTGCTTCATGTGCATAGGAAACACAGACCATGTTACAGGCGAATGTGGTTGGAAAAAACATAAACAAACGTGTTAGACTTGTTGGGTACACTCCCCTCTCTTCTCCCCCCTCTCTCTCCCTTTTAACCCCTCCCCTCTCTTCTCTTCGTCCATCTCTCTCTCCCCTTCCTCTCTTCTCTCTCTCTCTCTCTGTCTGTCTGTTGTCTTTTCTGTCTGCCCTGTCTGTCTTTTCTGTCTGTCTCTCTTTTCTCCCCCCTCACTCTCTGTCTTTTCGGGTCTAAACTCTCCTGTCGGGGTCTATCTTAACTCTCTCTCTTTTTTGCCCTCACTCTCTCTCTCTCCTTTTGTCCTTCCCTTTTCTTCTGTTTTTGCCCTTTTCTTCTCTGTTTTTGTCTGTCTTTTTCTTCTCTCTTTTCTTGTCTGTTTCTCCTTCCCCCTTTTCTTCAAATCCCCTATCTGTCCTGTCTCCCCTCTCGGGCCTTTTTTGTCTCACCCCCTTCTCTCTCCGGCCTGTCTAATCTCTTCGGTCTGTTTGTTCACTCCTGCCCTGTCCCCCTGCCCTCACTCTCTGTCGGGTCTCCTGTCCCCCTCTTTTCCCTTTTCGGGCCTGTCTCACTCTCTTTTCTGCCCTCCCTGTCTCACCCTCTTTCTGTCTTTCTGCCCTCACCTGTCTGTCTCACTCTGTCTGTCTGTCTGTCGGGTTGTCTGTCTGCCCTGCCCTGTCTGCCCTCTTTTCTCTCTCTCTCCCCTCTCATTAATTTGTAAAAGTTAAAAAATTTTTTTATTGTAAAGGAATTTTTTTAAAAATGGGGTAATAATCTCGTAAATTTGGGGGCGGGAGCGTGGTCAAGAGCTTCTACCGAAGGTGTCCCCCGGCCGCGCCTTTTTGAATTCGGGACGGCAGCGATCCAAAGCGGCAGGGGGGGCCTCTGACAGTCGCTCGTGCAAAAAGGGGGAATCTCATCTCCTTTTGGTGATGTTTGGGGTGATAAGGGAAAGGTGGGAGAGGGGAAGGGAAGGAGATATGAGAAAAGGCCCAGGGGGAAAAAAGAGAAAGGAAAAAATTGGAGGGATGAAGAGTAAAGAAAGGAACTAAACAGGAAAAAAAATAAGGAACAAAAAGGGGAAAAATTTCCTCCACTCACGCTTTTCCCCACCCTTCCCCCCCCCCTTTTCCCCCTCCCCCCTTTAAACCCCAAAAACGCTTTAAACCCCAAAATCCCCCACCCACTCACTCACCCATTACCCCACACGCGTTACCCACCCTCCCCCCCCCCACTCATTAACCCATTCCCCAAATCACCCCACACCCATTCACTCACACATTACCCACCCTCCCAAAACCCTTCACTCACCCTTTCACCACCCCCCCCATTCACTAAACCCATTACCCATAAACCCCGGACCCTTTACTCAAACCTTACCCATCAAAAACCAAAAACCCATTCCCCTCACAACCCTTTTAACCCTAAACCCCACACCCATCCCAAAATTAGGTTAGGAAAAAAAACAAAAGAACATAGGGTTAATATAAAGGAAAAAACCAACAACAGGGGAAATTTGGCTACATGTGTGGCAATGGGGCATTAAAGAACACAGTAAACCGATTTCCCCCTCACTCACTATATAATATATAAAAAAAAATATTATTATATATATTATATTTTATATATATATATATATTTTATATATATTATATATACTCTTTTTTTTTTTTCCGTCGTGAAAAATCCGGGACCTTTTTGCTACTTACTGATTTGATATTTGATCCCAGGAGAAGGGAATACAAACGCTTTTTCAAAAATTTCAGTTGGGAAATTCTACCCATATTTTAACCAAAATATCGGCAAACATGGGCATCATTCTAAGCTGAGCCTTGAATGAATGGAATTTTGGGGCATCGAAAAAAAGAGATACTATAATCCCCCCAAAAAAACTCACCCATACCTCACCCCACTCACTTACCATCGGGGGGGGGGGGGCCATTAAGATTTTCCCTTTCCCCCTCACCCATCATCCCCCCCCCCCATCACCCATCCCCCCCCCCCATTACCCCATCACCCCCCACCCATCAAAACCCCCTTCCTTTAAACCATCCCCCCCCCCTCACCCACCCAACCCCCCCCCATACTTTTGATCAAAGGTATATTCTTTCTGTACGGGAAAATTGTATTTTTCAAAAACCCTTTAAACTAAAAAAAACCCCCATTTTTTTATTAAACGAATTTCAAATTCAAAAAAATAAAATTTTTTTGACTTTTAAATTTATTCCATAGTTTTTTTCACACATCTTGCCAATAAAAAAGATCAAAAAGTGAAATGTTCCATGTGTGTGGGGTGTGGGGGGATGGGAAATGGGTGAGGGGAATGGGTGTGGTGTGATGGGTTTTGGTTTTGAGTGAAGGGGTTTCCGGGGGTGATGGGTAAGGGGTGAGTGGGGGGTGGGGGTGATGGGTGGAGTAAATGGGTGTGGGGTGAGGGGAAAGGGGGTGGGGTGAAGGGGTTGGGGTGATGGGTGAGTGAATGGGTGGGGGGGGTGAGGGGAAAATATGGTTGAGTGAATGGGTGGGGGGTTGAGGGGTAAGGGGTTTGGGGTGAATGGGTGTGGTGTGATGGGTAAAAGGGTTTGGGTTTGAATGGGTGGGGGGTTGATGGGAAAATGGGGGGAGTGAATGGGGGGGGTGTGGGGGGTTTAATAGGGGTTTTGGATTGAATGGGTGGGGGGGTTGTTTGGGAAAATTTGGTTTGAGGGGAATGGGGGGGGGGTGATGGTGAGTGAATGGGTTTGGGGTGAGGGGTAAGGGGGGAGTAAATTTGGGTTGTGGTGTGAGGGGTATAGGGGTAAAGTGAATGGGTCCGGGGTGAGGGGTTAATGGGTGAGTGAATGGGGGGGGGGTGAGGGGGAGGGGAATGGGTGGGGGTGAGGGGGAAAGGGGGTGAGTGAATGGGTTTTTTGGGGTGATGGGTAATGGGTGATTTGAGGGGGTGGGGGAGGATGGGTTTTAAGCTTTGGGGGGTAATGGGGGGTAAATGGGTGGGGGAAAGATGGGTAACCGTGAGTGGGGAAATTTTTCCCCCTTCTTTGTTCCTTATTTTTTTTTCCGGGTCATTCCTCTTCTACTCTTCATCCCAAAATTTCTTCCTTACTCCTTATTCCTCCTTTCCTTCTCTCATATCCCCTTTCCTTCCCTTCTCCCACCTTCCTTATCACCCCTCACACCAAAAGGAGATAATTCCCCCTTTTTTTGCACGAGCGACTGTCGGGGGCCCCCTCTGCCGCTAGGATCGCTCCCGTCCATGAATTCAAAATGGCGCGCCATTTTTTAAATCACCCGAGGGGACCCTCTCGTAAAGCTCCGGCTTTTGTGCCCGGGCTTTTCCCCCCCGGGCCCTCACTTCCTACCTTTTCCCCTCCTTACTCTAGCAGACTGATCCCTTACAGTGTTTTTTATTTATTTTATTTTTTTTGACGTGGGGTTTGACTTTTTCCGACAATGTATGATGACTTTCTCTCTCTTCTCTTTTGTTTATTCTTGGGGATGTTTAGTTTTTCACGTCACCCCGTCACCTGATCCTTGGGGAGACCTAGCCGCAACACGTGTTAAACAGGGAGTGAGGGAGGTTTCATGGACGATTCAGTTATTAACAAAAAATTTTTTTTCTCATCAGAAATGATTGTAGATTACATTAAAGTTTTAAAAAACTACACAATTTTGAATTCATAATGATATGCAGCTCAACCGGGT
>JACEEZ010010806.1:12500-30000 GCA_016584305.1 Chionoecetes opilio | reverse complement strand
GGGATGCAGCAGGGGGAGGAGGGGGTAGCAGGGGAGATAAGGAGGGGCAGCGGGGGTAGAAGGGGAGTGGCAAGCTGGGGGAGAAGGGGACGGCTGCTGGGGAGTAGGGAGAGAAAAGCGATGGTAAAGACCGGGAGTTCGACGGACATTTAGACTGTTAGCTGAAGCTAGTGCTCCTCTCTCTCTCTCTCTCTCTCTCTTCTCTCTCTCTCTCTCTCTCTCTCCTTCTCTCTCTTCTTCTCTCTACTCTCTCTCTCTCCCTTCTTCAGTAGCAGCCCAGGAACATGGTTACATCAGAACTTTCCGACATACGCAAAAAGACTGTATGTCGAAGTTGGTGGCGGGGGAGAGAAGGGGCGCCTGGGTTATGTATGGCTCTGTAGTACGTCAGCGGACCGCCGTGACGTGTGGCCTCCAAGGGGGAAGGGTCAAGGGGCGGTAGTAAGTTTATCCACTGTAGTAGACAGAGAGAGGAGAGATGAGAGGGTAGAGAGAGAGAGCGAGAGAGAGAGAGGAGAGGAGAGAGGGAGAGAGAGAGAGAGGAGAGAAAAAAAAAAATGTGTGAAGTGAGGGAAGCTTAACCCGGTGTGAAAAAGGTGTGGTGTGGTGTGCGTGTGGTGTGTTTGTGTGTGTACGGCTGGCAGGGACCGGACTAATGAAGATGTTCTCTGTAATCAAGACGACCAGGATTAACAGATGCCAACACAATGGACACACACACACACGCACAACACACACATTTAGTATGGGGACAAAAAAAATCAAATATTAAAAGAACAAATCTACTATAACGGGGCGACATCACAGCGGGAAATCTACTATAAACGGGGCTGACATCACAGCGGGATTTTATTGACTTTTTTCTGCCCCAGGTCAGGTCCTTTTGATGTTAGTTAAATAAAGTCGGTCGTAATTTGCTATCTTATCTAATCGAAAACGTATTTGTAGATAAGACGATATTGTTTTATAACCTAACAGGCGGGAAGATCAATAGAGATTGTTTGCCAATTCTGAAGTGTTCAGCACCAATTCTTTGTAACCACTGAGGTTGGAGTAGGCGCTTGTCTCCTCTCCCGCGCCTTGTTTAAGAGGGAGCGTTGTATTACCCTTTCTCATCATCTCTCACTCACTCACTCCCTCTTTCTCCCTTACCTACTCCCTCTCACTTCCCCATTCCCCCCCAGGAGGTGGTGGTGAACGCCGTGATAGCAGTGTTAATGGTGAGCGCGGGAGCACACACACACACACATGCACACACACACACACACATGCACACACACACACACACACACACACACACACACACACACACACCACACACACACACAAGACCATACACACACACACACACACCACCACACACACACAAACACACACACACACACACACAGACCATACACACCACACACACACCACACACACCACACACCACACACACACACACACAGACCACACAGACACACACACACACACACACACACACACACACACACACACACACACCACACACACACACACACACACACAGACACACACACACACACACACACACACACACATACACACACACACACACAGACACACACACACACACACACACACACACACCACACAGACACACACACAACACACACACACACACACACACACACACACACACACACACACCACACAGACACACACACACCACACACACACACACACACACACACACACACACACAACAGACACACACACACACACACCACACAGACACACACACACACACACACACACACACACACACACACACACACACACACACACACACCACACAGACACAGACACACACACACACACAACGCACAGACACACACACACACCACACACTAACACATACACACACACACACACACACACCACACACACACACACACACACACAGACACACACACACACACACACACACACACACACACACACACACACACACCACACACACACACACACACACACACACACACACACACACACACACACACACACACACACACACACACACAGACACACACACACACACACACACCACACAGACACACACACAGACACACACACACACACACACACACACACACACACACACACACACACACACACACACACACACACACACACACACACACACACAAACAGAAGTCTGTAATACTTAAACATTTTGTAAAACTTTTCCTTGTTATCGGGACGCGAATGATGAGGACATAAGCCTCTTTTTTAGGCCTCGGCACCGTGAAAGCTGGCAGCCTAAACGAGCATTAAACGAGTCTTGTTGTTGCTCCAGGGATCGCATGCACAGCGAGGTTATTAGTGTCTCGTAATATTTCAGTATAATTGGAAAAACCTGAATATTACGCTGTACTCCTCTTTCTGAATGTTTCCATAAGCTAATACTTTCTTTCTTCTCCATGAGGCAAGCTGGAGTGGCGTCGCCATCGCGGGATTGACCGTTGCCATGGCGACGGGCCCGCCATAGCCCTGCGTGCGGGGAACGGGTGGGCGATGGTTGTAAACAAGCCGTGATTGGCTCAGCGGGGGAGAGGCGGGGCTTAAAGGTGTAAATATTGGTGACGTCACAGCCATGGCCGCCGTTGCCATGGTAACGAGGACTTTTTGTTTACTCTTCCAGCTTGGAGCCGTGTATTAATTTTTTACCACGGCCTTGATCACGCCACGGACGAATCCTCGGCTNACACACACACACACACACACACAAAACACACACCCCACACACACACACCCACAACACACACACACCCCCAACACACACACACCCAACAGACACACACACACACACACACACACCAAAAACACACAACACACAACAACACACACA
Organism: Chionoecetes opilio; assembly: GCA_016584305.1. Lineage (NCBI taxonomy): Eukaryota > Metazoa > Arthropoda > Malacostraca > Decapoda > Majidae > Chionoecetes > Chionoecetes opilio. Next base: position 27,131 of record JACEEZ010010806.1, on the reverse strand, counting down.
CACACACACACACCAACACAAAACACACACCCAACACACACACACACACCACACACACACACACACACACCCCCCACAACACCACAAAACACACAAAACACACACACACAACAGACACGGGCACCACACAACACACCACACACACACACACACACACACCACACACACACCCCCAAACACACACCCCACACACCCCCCACCACACAGACACACACCCACAACACACCAAACAACACGGGCCACAACACCACAGCCCACACACACACACACACACACACACACACAGCCCAAAAACCACACACACACACATAACCCCACACAGACCACACACACCACCACAAACAACACACCACACACACACACACACAACACACACACACACATACACACACAACACACACACACACCCACACAGACCAAAAAACACCCACACACACCACACACACACACACACCCCCCCAAAAAAACAAAGTCTGAAATATTTAAACATTTTGTAAAACTTTTCCTTTGTTTCGGGACGCGAATGATGAGGACATAACCTTTTTTTTTGGGCCGGCACCTAAAAGGGTGGGCCAAACGAGCTTTAACGAGTCTTTTTGGTTCCCTCCAGGATGCATGCCCGAGGTTTTGTGTCTCTAATTTTTTCGTATTTTTGGGGAAAAAAACCCTAATATTACGCTGTACTCCTTTTTCGAATGTTTCCAAAACTAATCTTTCTTTCTCTCCATGGGGCAAGCGGGGATGGCGTCGCCATCGGGGGGTTGACCATTGCCAGGGCGACGGGCCCGCCATACCCCTGCGTGCGGGGAACGGGGGGGCGATGGATGTAAAAAGCCGTGTTTGGCTCAGTGGGGAGAGGGGGGGGCTTAAAGATGTAAATGTTGGTGACGTCACGCCAGGCCCGCCGTTCCATGGTAATGGGGCGTTTTACTATTAAAGCTTGGAGGCCGTGTATTATTACCCACGGCCCTTGATACGCCACGGACATGCAACCTGGGTGTTACCCCCTCCCGGAACATTTGCCGAACCTGTTGCTGTTGGGGATAGGAATTCAGAGCCGCCCTACCCTTGCGTGGGCCGGGCAAAATGTCATTGCGTAGGCCAAGGCCCAAAACTGTCATTGCGTGGGCCCAGGGCAAAAACATTCTTTGCGAGGCCAAGGCACAACTGTCAGGCGTGGCCGGGCACAACATGTATTGCGTAGGCCGGGGCACAACATGTCATTGCGTAGGCCAAAGGCACAACATGTCATTGCGTAGGCCAGGGCAAAACATGTCATTGCGTGGCCAAGGCAAAACATGCATTGCGTAGGCCAAGGGAAAACATGTCATTGCGTAGGCAAGGCACAACTTTTCATTTTGGTCATTTTTTAGTTCGGGGAAAGCATATTTGTTGGGTTTTGGGGGAAATTTTTGAATTAGGAAAATAACTGTAGCCAAAATATATATGTTTTTGAAAGAAATGTATAGATTAAATGTGTTAAAATATCATGTATGTATAAAAAAATGAGATGGTAATACATCAACATTTTTACATGAATTATAAACAAATAGTTACAATACTGGGCAATTAAAGGGTTTGTTTTTTCTGCACTTTATTTTGCAAGGCATTGGAGGATTCTTTGATTGTTTTCATTCATTTTTTTTTTTTTGTGCTAAAATTTTCGTAGGCCAACATGCTTCGTAGGGCCCCCGGGGCGTGCTGTGTCTGCCCAATGGGTCATCCGGCCCTTACAGTGTTGTGTGTGTGTGTGTGGGTGGTGTGTGTGTGGGTGTGGTGTGTGTGTGTGTGTGTTTGTGGGTGTGTGTGTGTATTCATCTAGTTGTATTTTTCAGGGCCCGAGCAATGCTCGTGTGGCCCCCCCTCCCCCTATCAACATTTTTATCTTTATCCTTAGGCTTAGTTTTGGGCCGAAGCCCCCCACCCCGGAGGGAGTCACAAAACCCCGGCTAACACCCGGGACCCATTCACTGCTGGTGGACAGGGGCTGGGTTTTAAGGAAAAAACCCCCTGTTTCCGCTCCGCCCGGGGATCAACCCCGGGGCTTCTCGGTTTGACCGAGCGTGTTAACCACTCACGTGTGTGTATGTGTGTGTGTGTGTTCTGATCTGTCACAAAATATAGTTCAATCAGTAACATTAATAATTGTAAGGAAGCACAATCCTACTATATAGTATACCTAATGAATAAATAAATATATAGATACTGTGTACATATGTACACATTTATGTGTACATATGTACACATTTATGTGTACATAAATGAGGAATCCATAATAGTGGATTAGTAGTAATGATAACTCTGAAGTAAGGGAGAACAATCCTACTAGTATACTTAATGTCAATATGTATATCTATAATAATATAAGCGAAAGTGTGTGTGTGTGTGTGTCTGTGTGTGTGTGTGTGTGTGTGTGTGTGTGTGTGTGTGTGTGGGTATAGGTTCCGCCCCCCGTGGCGGAATCCCATCATATACCACATTTTTGGAACCAGGTCGACCAGGGGAAGGTTTTAAGCCCAATTATGAGATGATCCGATCACTTTCTTTTTTTCTTCTTTTTTTTAGCAGCCTATTAGCGATAATTGTGAAAAAAAAGTGGGTTGCGAGAATTGAGGAAACCTTGATGTAGGGTGATGGGTAATGGGTGAGTGAATGGGTGGGGTGATGGGTAATGGGTGTGGGGTGATGGGTCAGTGAATGGGTGGGGGGTGATTGGTGATGGGTGAGGGAATAGATGGAGGGTGATGGGTAATGGGTGAGTGAATGGGTGGGGTGATGGGTAATGGTGTGGGGTGATGGGTCAGTGAATGGGTGGGGGGTGATTGGTGATGGGTGAGGGAATAGATGGGGGGTGATGGGTAATGGGTGAGTGAATGGGTGTGTGGTGATGGGTAATGGGTGAGTGAATGGGTAGGGGGTGATGGGTAATGTGTGAGTAAATGGGTGGGGGGTGATGGGTAATGGGTGAGTGAATGGGTTGGGGGTGATGTGAATGGGTTGGCGTTAATACATACATTTCTACATCCATGATTTCAGGAAAGTTAGAAGGGGCTATCTGGAGAGTCTGTGTGGTGGTGGGCCGAAGGCCCACCAATAGCCCTCCGCAGGAGCTAGCCAAAAAGTCCGCCCGGAGGGCGGCTTTGCGGCTAGTAGATACATAAATGAGGAATCTGTAACAGATTTAGGAACATGAAACCAAGCAATAAGCTGTTGTTTGCTATTTTTATGTTAGAATACAATTTGAAACGCGTTATAATTTGCTCGGTCAGGTAAAGAGTTGACGTGAGAGTATGAATAAAAATATAGTTTTGAAGCTTTAAAAAAGAAGAGAAGTTATATATTAATCTTGCGTGAATAAGCAGACAGCAACAACGAGAAGAAACACAAGATTGCAATAACAGAAAGCATCAGTCAATGATCCCATGTCCAGCCTGTTGTCAAATAGAGGTTATTATCGTAACCTTTTATAGTGTACATAATCTATGAACCACAGAATGCAAAGCCCTAATATATGCATGTAGAGGAAAGTTTTCAATAACGTATACCGCGTGGACATTACTTGATTGATTAGAAGGGGAGGGAGAGAAGAGGGGGGGGGGGTATGTGTGAGTGTGTGTAGCCTGTGCCCCATATCCCCCTTATGACTCGTATTTTCCCTCTCCTTTTCAGGTTCACTTTTACGACGCCGGTTGGATCTCCTCTGTCCTGGGGTGAGTGTTGACATTCTTGTATTATATATTTCATGATATTTTTCTATGTCTAGCTCGTTGGTTTTTGGATTTTTTACTTTTAAATTTATAGGTTTTCTCTTATATTTTTTTATTGTTGACATATTAATATAGGTCACTTTCTGGGGACAATACTAATGATGATAATAATGATCATAAAAGGCAAGTTTAACAGGAAATGACGATGTTTTTGGCTTCTATATAGTTTGGAACACTCAATCTGGTATTACTTTTGACTTTGATAAGGGTTTGCTAGTCTTGAGGTGTCCTACAGGTCGCCTTGGTTTCCTAACTGTGGGGCGGAAGTCTAGGCAAACAGATACCTGCTGACACAAAGCTCATAGAAGGTTAAAGGACGGAAACAAATTATATACAAGTGGGGGAACAACAACAACAACAATAACAACAACAACAGCAATAACAACAACAACAACAATAACTAACAACAACAACAGCAACAACAACAACAACAACAACAATAACAACAACAACAACAATAACAGCAACAACAGTAACAACAACAACAACAACAACAACAACAACAACAACAACAACAACCACCACCACCACCAGACCTTCGCTGGAGCACCCATCGGACCCGCCATCATTGCAGACCCCGCGGCCCTGGGTCTGAAGGCAGAGCTTGCCTTGGTCCCGCTTGGCCTCCTGCAGCTCTGCTTTTTTAATAGACCCCTTTAGTACATAATTTTAATGTATTAGTAATAGTTTGATTGGGTTTTGTAATCGTTCATGTTGCTTCAGTCTTCATAAGGATGGTTTTGATTTTTCGCATAAAAACTTGATTCCATTGACAAATTTGCAATAATTTATAATACTATGGAACAATACTCACCTTAGCGAATGACACCCTTATTTGAAGGACACATGCACAAAAAAGTGTAATAGCTGGGCGAGCAGCTGTGATTCATGGTGGACTAACAAAAAATGCAAGAATTATAGCATGATAAGATGGCTTCATACAGTAGAGTACAGACACACAGCCACACTTACCATGCCTCCTGTAGACTGCAGGATAAAGTCGTGCAGGCATGTGGCAGAGATGGTTCCCGCGCGGGACTCCAAGGCGACTCCCTGCGGCGCCTTGATCTCCAGGCTCCGGGTGAGCGACTCCAGCATGAGGGACTGTCTGACCGGTGCCGTCACGTGCGCCGTCTGCACCGACCCGCTGAACACCGCGCCTCCCTCACCTGTCCGCGGGGAGAGGGTAATGGTTAAATCTCTTGCACATCCTACATCTGATCTAACCATCCTGCTGTAACATTCCGCTCTTTCCCCTTCCTTCACCGTTTCACTATTTTTCTACAGCCCCTTCCCTTTTTATGCTTTGCCATAGTGCCATATGACCTCTGACGTCTGGCACATTCACCTTTTTGGCATTAAATCAATCAATCAATCTCTTGCAAAATATATTCAGTTAGTCTAAAAAAAAAGATCATGTACATTTCCTAGATTTTCAAAGTACAATAGTTGGTTTATGGGTTTGCGTGTACCATTACCACTTGTGGCGATATAGTTCTTGCCTCCATAACATGCACATTGGATACAAAGGAATAGGTGAGACCGGGACTGGTTGTCACATGGCTTGGTTGTCACACTGTTGATATTTCCTTTCTAAAGAGGGCATCGGCTGTCAGAACTCGTCAGAAACGGTACGTCAGAGGTACGGGTCCTCCGCAGTCACTCCCTCACACACACACACACACACACCACACACACACACACACACACACACACACACACACACACACACCACTACACACACACACACACGTTGACGGGGTGACGGCCGTTGACAGCCTGCAAATGTTCCCGGCGCTGCTGGTCATTGCTTCCATATGATACCATGCTAAAGAAATTGTGAAGCTATATCCGTCCAGAGTAAAAGGCTATGCATATTATTCCTTCACAGTGAGCTAACTCTTGTAGCGGCCTAACCTATTCTCTAAATCTAAGGATATACCAGGGACGGAGAAAGATAACAAGACATTTCAAAGCACTCCAAAGGCATACGAACGTCGACGCAAGTAGTTTTTTCTTCTTCATTTTCATCCCTCCTCCCGAGCAAGGAATAACAACCTAAAACTGAGTTACAGACAGATACAGATGAATTGTACCAAAATGTTTCGTTCTGTAGTTCAGTGCAACACAATAAACGCTTTCCAAACAAACAGAACACATCACCTCCATTAAGAAATCTCCCGGTACCGTGTTGTCGTGTTTGGGCATCACATTCCTTTTTTTCACACTGCATTTCTTCTCTCTCTCTCTCTCTCTCTCTCTCTCTCTCTCTCTCTCTCCTCTCTCTCTCTCTCTCTCTCTCTCTCTCTCTCTCTCTCTCTCTCTCTCTCTCTCTCTCTCTCCCCTCTCTCTCTCTCTCTCTCTTCTCTCTCTCTCCTCTCCTCTCTCTCTCTCCTCTCTCTCTCTCTCTCCTCTCTTCTCCTCTCTCTTCCCCTCCCACTTCTTCCATATTACATTAAAATATTGGGTTAGTCTATTCTATTATGTATGCCTCAATAATTACTAATTAGAACAAACGTGTGTATTTGTTTGAATAGTATATCCGCCATATTATGTATTAAAACGTTGTGTGTGTGTGTGTGTGTGTGTGTGTGTGTGTGGTGTGTTGTGTGTGTGTGTGTGTGTGTGTGTGTGTGTGTGGTGTTTGTTGACAGGTGATGTTTTGAGTTAGTAAGAAACACGCAAACAGTACAGACAAACGTGTGTGAGTGATGTGGTTGGGACAGCCGCGCGTTGATGTTGTGTGCAGTGTTGAAGCACAGACTACGGAAATAGTGGACATGATATTAAGACACGTGTGAAATATAGTTTGTTGGTAGTGGATGCATTGTGGTGGAAGTTGAAGTTAGTAGTAGTAGTAGTAGTAGTATTGGATCTATTTATTATTCTATTATTATTATTATTATCATTTTATGTTTGCTGTTTTACATCTCCCAAATACTAAAGTCTTCTGGGTGAACTCAATAGCCAGATAGACTTTAGAATTTTGACACAATACCTTGTGTCTTGTTGGCTTCCTACAGGTGGCCTTGGCTAAGCCTTCAAAGGTCATTGCTGACAGCTATTGGTTGGTACTCTGATGTGGAAGTAGTTTGTCCAGCTATTACCTGTCTCTGAATACTCTCTACAAAAACCCTTTTGGTTATGATCTGATCTGCCAGGCAGATCAATCCAGTAGTTTTCTGTCTCTTTGATTTTTCTTGTGTGGTGTTGATGAGCTTCCGCCTATCCTGAAACCTGTTAAGAACCTGTCTCATACTTGATTGATGCAACGGGTATATAATAACTATATATTGTACTGGATGTGGCTGCCGTATTATTGTTATCTATTATCATTAGTATTTACTATAATAACTATCATTCCACAGTCGTCGTTTTCATCATTACTATTATCAGTATTGTTATCATTGCATATTCGGTCGGTAATATATTTTTTCCTTGCTGTAATCATCTTCACAACAAACCCGCGCAGCGTCCCTTGCGCATTCGGGTCAGCGGTTCGAGTCCACCAGGTTCGTCCTGGCGTGGTGGGGGCATTGCATAGTCAATAACCTTGTAGTTGGTACTTGCAAAGTGTCTAGATAGATCAAAGTTCTTATCTTATTAACAAAAACCCCGCGAGAGAGAGAGAAGAGCGAAGAAAAGGAGGGAAGCGAAAAGAGAGAGAGAGAGAGAGAGAGAGGAAGAGAGTGAGAGAGAGAGAGAGAGAGAGAGAGAGAGAACTTCGCGTTGCCCCATCCACGAATCAACCCGCCTGCCCCCTCCACCCCTTCGCCCCCACCTGTTACCACCGAAACGTTACGGCGAGTTTTGACCTTTGGGAACGCTTAGATTTTGTTTTGTTTTTTTCTTACTGTGATTCCTTCTTGTCCTCATAGATGGGCATGGAGGAGGAGGAGGAGGAGGAGGAGGAGAAGGAGGAGGAGGGGAGGTGTAGGGGAGGAGGAAAGAGGTGTAGGAGGAGGTGTAGAGAGGAGGTGGTAGGGAGGAGCAGGAAGAGGTTGTAGGGGAGGTGGTAAGGAGGAGGTGGTAGAGGAGGAGGGGGAAAGAGGTGTAGGAGGAGGTGGTAGAGGAGGAGGTGGTAGAGGAGGAGGAGGAAGAGGAGGAGGAGGAAGAGGTGTAGGAGGAGGAGGAAGAGGTGTAGGAGGAGGAGGAAGAGGTGTAGGAGGAGGTGGTAGAGGAGGAGGTGGTAGAGGAGGAGGAGGAAGAGGTGTAGGAGGAGGAGGAAGAGGTGTAGGAGGAGGAGGAAGAGGAGGAGGAAGAAGAGGAGGAGGAGGAGGAGGAGGAGGAGGGAGGAGGAAAGAAGAACTTATCGTGTCATATCCACATTAACCTCTCTTGCTCGTCATTTTCTTGCAGAAGTCTACAGAAGTGATGCGAGGCGTGGGCTGTTCTGAATGAGGAGGAGGAGGAGGAGGGTCTTGCGTGCCTGAATATTGAATGGTCGTCAATTGCAAGAGACACAGAAGGTTTGCCTCACCTCACCTCCTTCTTCTATCTCTCCTGTTTTCCCTTCTTTCTTTTTTCTTTTCTCCACCTTTTTGCTACATATACGTGTTAATATAGGCATGTGTGTGTGTGTGTGTGTGTGTGTGTGTGTGTGTGTGCGTGGTGTGTGTGTGCGTGTGAGAAAGGTACGGGGTTTCCCTATTTTCTTGCGTTGACCAGCATATTTGTGGCAGCCAATCAGAGAGCCCCGTGCAGGAGCCTGGAGTTGCGTCAGCCAATCAGAGAGCCGCATGTGCCTCGTGTGTGTGCCGTGTGGGGTGTGAGGGAGCCATATCTTCACTACTCTTAGAGGTTGGAGTTGGTTCCAGATTGAAATCCACCAACTCCAAGCTGGTTTTGTGATTTTTTCCGTTTTGAGTTCATGCATGTTTGGGGAATCACTGCAAGAGTAACAAAGTCAAGAATGACAACTGTAAAGCCAGAGAAGATTGTTATTGAAGATTCTACAATGGAAGTGCAGGACGACGAGCCCGACCAGCAGAAGCCTTGCTGCGGGTGCTCGCACATCTTCAGGAGGCTGTGGCGCCTCATGGCCAAGAAGAAGAAGAGGAACACACCCACACGGTAAACTGTCACTGAAAAGAATTATGCTGAAAGCGAAGTGATCAACGAAGAAATAAGGAAAAACAAAGAGCAAACCGTGGAAAAAATAGAAACCCGAGCGATAAAAGATATGGATGGAAAAACCCAAAACGAGGTAATGATCGAACGTAACGAAACCACCGAACAGGAAGAAAAGGAGGAAATCATCGTTTCCTTGTCCATCAAAACCATCACGCTAGCATATGCCGGCGTGATTAAGGAGGCTGACTAGCAGGAAGAAGTAGAGATTGAGAGCGAGGCAGAGGAAGTGAAGGAGGGACGCAGCACCGAGGCTGAGGACGATGCCGAGGACGAGAGAGTGATTCCAGACTCCAATGACCACGTCGCCAAGGAACCTACCGAGGAGAAACGTCCCCGCGTCAAGGAACAAGCAGAATTAAGGGTTGAGAACGAGGCATTAGTGGATGAGGAAGGACAAGCCAACCAGGACGGTGGCTGGACGCGGGCACGCGGCAAGCAGAGCAGGCCCAGGAGGGTGAAGGCGCTGCCGCCCGTCACCGAGGTGGCGGTGTGCACGCAGTACAAGGCCATGCCGCCACCAACAAAGCGGAATGCTCGGCGGGCCAAGCCGCGCGCGGAGAACACCGTCCGTAGTTCCTGGAAGGAGGAGATTGCAGAGGCCGAGGTGGCTGTGGCGCCTCACATGAGGCGTTGTATCGTAGGGCCTGGCGGCGCAACGCTGCAGCAGCTTCACGAGGAGTTTGCTGGCGTGCGAGTGAAGGTGCCGCCGCCGCGGGACGCCGTCACCGCCAGCGTCACAGTGCGGGGGCCTCCTGGGCAGGTTAGCGCCGCTGTGCATCGCCTCAAGGCGCTGCTGCAGGAGGCGGAGGTGGTGGAGGCGCAGGTGGCAGTGACGCCACACCAGCGGCGCCACTTGATAGGCCATGGCGGCGATAACATCCGCAAGCTGCACAAGCAGTTCCCCGAAGTGGCGGTGACGGTGCCGCCGCTGGAGGACAAGGCGTCACAGAGCGTCCTGATGAAAGGTCCTCGCCGCCAGGTGACCGGCGCCCAGGCCTTCGTCAACACCTGCCTGTAGGCCAACAAAACCATCCGCCGCGACCCTCAAACTCCTGCCCGCAACAGACAGCAAGGCCGCGGGAACCAAACTCAGGCCCACGAGAGCTAGCAAAGCCGCGGCTCTTTGGAGGAACACTGAGGTGGATCACATCACCTGTCGCGAACAACACCCTCCCGCCCCAGGCCCTGAAGGCCCTCGCACCCCGCCCACACGCCCACCCGTGAGGCGCCTTGACCCCAACAACCTGAAACTCTGCTATAATTGAAAGTCTAGTAATTGCCTAAGAATTCAACATTGAATCACGTGATCACCTCTGCTTGAATATGAGTTGTAAGAAATCGTATTAATTCTTTAAATGTTTAGCGTTATTTGATTGTATGTCTAGTTAATTGCAAGAAAAATAAATGAATGATGTAACTTTCCAGAGTTATCTGATTATATACTGAGGCAACTGTCAATATTGTAACAAGTGTCCTCTTCCTGAACTAAAACTGAAGCCAACCTGTCAGTGTCACTTTCATAATGTTTTATTTACAATGCACTATTCAAAGTGACATCCAGCTCTATGGACTTGCCTTTTTATCTTGTTAAAGTTTATTTTTTTGTGATTGATGAAACTACTACTACTACTACTACTACTACTACTACTATAAACACACACACAACACACACACCACCCACACACACAAAACACACACACACAACACACACACACACACCCCACACACACACACAACACACCACACAAAACACACACAAAACACACACACACACACACAACACAACACACACACACAACACACACACACAACACACAAAACACACACCCCCCCAACAATTTTCCAAAAAACAACCACCACAACCCTTATTCCTCAACCCCAAATAAACCCCCAAAAATTTTCTTTAAAAAACTTTTTTAACTACTCTATTATTAAACCTTCTCCTATTTTCCTCTCTATCTTTTTAAATATATATATATTTAAATAATATATAAATACCATATATATATATATATAATAATATATTAATTAATATAATATTATATAAAATAATAACTCCCCCTTTACACCATACTATTTACTATATATAACACCTAATACTACTACACTTACATCTAAAACCCCACTAATTACTATACTACTCCCACTACTCCCACTCCCACTACTACTATACTACTATACTCCCCTACACTTACTACCCACACTTACCCACACTCTTATTAACACTACATACTACCACTACACACTACTATACACTACACACTACTATACACTCTACTACTAACTCCCACTACCACTACTACTATACTACTATACTACTACCACAACCCCCCCATAAAATATACTACTACTATACTACACTCCCACTCTACTACATATACTACTACTACCCATCCCACTACATACTACTACTACTACTACTACCACTCCCACTACACTCCCACACTACTACTACAAACCACTCCACTACCACTACTACTATATACTACTACTACTAAACCACCACTACTACTACTATAATACTCTCTTTGGGGAAGAAGATAAAAAGAAAAGAAAAAAAAATTAAAAAAAATAATAAAAAACAATAAAAATAATAATAACAAAAAAAAAAAAAAAAACCACAACACCCCCCCACACAACACACACAAAAACACGGGGGGCTAACCCCCGGGCTCTTTTCTCTCTCTTTTTCACAAAATAAAAAATTTCCGCCCCTTTCCCTTTTTTCCAAAGTGGGAGGAAGAGGAGGGGGAAAAAACGTAAATGGTACAGATTCAACGGGTGGGGGGGGGGGGGAGAGAGAGAGAGGAAGGGGGGGAAAAATCGGGGTAGGGAAAAGGGGGTTTTGTGATTCTTAGTGTATTCTTATTTTGTATTTTACAGGGCCTGAGCATGCTCGAGGCCCGTCTCCATATCAACATTTTTTCTTTCACCTTTAATGTTGGGGGAACCAACACCCCGGGAGGGGGTCAAAAACCCCCGCCTGACCCCCGGGTCCCCTTTCACGCGGGGTGGAAGGGGCTGGGTTTTAAAAAGACCCCCCTCGCTTCGCTCCCCCCGTGGTTTCAAACCCGGGACTTTCGTTTGTGAGCGAGCTGCTCCCACTACATAGGGATTTCCCTAAGGTTATCTGAGTAGTGTGTTTTTTTGGGTGTGTGTGTGTTTTTGTGTGTGTGGTGTGTGTGTGTGTGTCCAAATATTTAAAAAAGACATATTTTTTTATAGTAATTTTTTTCTTCATTAAACTGTCAAAAAAATAAAAAAGCAGAAAAAAACAAAACCCAATTGTTGAAAAAAAATTTTATAAAATTTTTCTTTAAACTGTAAGTCTTCTTAAGTAGGGTTTTTTTTTTTTTTTCAAAGTGTGTAAAGGGACTTACAAACTAAATTTTTTAAATTATTGACAAACCTTTTTAAATTTAAAAATTTATTGCATTTTTCTTATCTTTAGTTTCTTACATCGTCTTATTTTTTTTATTTTTCTGGGCCCCTTTTCTCTATCTTTTTCTATATAACCTTAATCAAGCAAGTTTTTAGCTTGTTTTTCCCTTCTACCATCTCAAATAACGAAGAAAATAAGTAATAACAAATTTTTAAGTCTACCTAAATATCTTGTTTCTTTAAACTTTCCCATTTTTTTAGTTTTACAGATTTCTTTATTTCTTAAGTTGCTTAGGGATTTAAACCCTTTACCGTAGATAACAGTAAAGTCGCCGGGGAAATGTTTTTTTCCCGGGTACAGACGTGTGGTGGCGTTAATATTTCATTTTAATCCATGTTTTGGGAAATTTAGAAGGGCATCGGAGAGGTGTGTCATTTTTTGTTTTCATCTGTGTAATTATATAGGGCTGTTTTGGGGGGTGGACCACAGAAGGGCTGGGGGCGCGGCACGAGTTTTTTGGAGACTTAACCTCTAATTAATGTATTATCCTTGTATCTAATCATGACTCCTGGTTTACAGCGTCTTAATTACAGACCCCCTTTAAAAATAGAAACCTAAGCATACATGATAAGAATAAAATCAAAGAAAAAAACCTTGACAAAGTAGAAAAATTTTGAATTGGAGTTGGATTTGAGCGAAAAAAAATAATTATGATATTTCTTAAAACTTCGGGTTTAAATACAAATTTACCTAAAATAGAGTTAAAACATTATTTAATTATTATTCCTATATATTTAGGATTCTTTGCCTTTTAATGTTATTTATGTAGTATACCTTTCGTAGCTTTTAAAGGATACAAAAATCGGTTTTAAAGCAAATATACCAATATAGATTTAAAAATTTACTATTAACTTATTTTTCCTGTATATGGTATGTTTAAGTTCCATAAGGTGTTATTTATGGGAAAAAAGTTCCCATTAAGTGTTTTTTATAGTATTGGTTGATGTTCCTTTCGGCAAGTTGGGTGAGGTGCCGGCGCTGCGATGTCAACAATAAAAAATGGCGAGTGGGGAGATCCCTGCCTGAAAACAACAAAAAAAAGATCCCCAGCTGTGTCCCGCCTTCCCTGGCTGTCGGGATCCCAAGGGTAAGACACCCCTTTTATAACACTTAGAATAGCGACTTAAGGGGTTTAAAGAGGGTGTTAAGGGTTAGTAGTAAGGGTGTTTTTGGGTGGGGTTTGTTGTCTGGTGGGGGGGGTTTTAACGGAATAATGATTGTTAAAAGGTATATATAGATGCCTTATAACCCCTTACAATAGCGCCCTTAAGGGTTGGGGGGTTTTAAGAGTGTAAGGGAAAGGGGGTGTGTGTGTGTGTGGTTTTCCCGCTGTTGGCGGGGTAAATTTTTAAACGGCTAATGATTTTTAAAGGGTATGGTTAAAATAGTTATTGTTTAGGTTACGTAATAGTAAGGCTTATAAATTTCGAAAATTTTTTGGTTTTTGGGTTTAAAAGGATGTTTTTATTTTTTCGTGTATTTACCGTATTTTAGAACAGGGCAGGCTCCCGTGAGATACGGGTCTTGAGTAGTTGTCTTCTTTTATTATTTTTGTAAGTCCTTTCTTTTTTCCCCTTTATTTCTCGGTCGTCCAAAAAATGTTTTTAAAAAATTAAAAATACCAAAAAAAATTTAAAAATATTGCACCCCGGCCCCCGTATTTTTGGGGACCCCTTTGACATCAGGGATATGTGTTTTTTCATGTCTTCCCTTATCTACTGTTACCCTGTGTTTTTTGTTATAAAAAACAATTGCACCCCCCCAGGGGGCCTTTCCCCGGGGCAGTACGGGGGTCGTTACCTCCCCGGGGCGGCTTTTGGACCGAGTCATGGGTACGGCGGGAAAACTTTCAGGTGGGGGGAGTTTATATTTTTTTACAGGTGTTTTGTGTTACAGAAATTTTATACATCTTTACCAAATATTGTGCTTTTTTAATCCCTTTACCCCCGATCTTTCCGGGGTATAAAAAATGGTCTGTTGTCGAGCCCCTAAAATTACGAAAAATCACTGAAATACCAAAAATTGTTTGCGGACAAGGAAAAAACAGGTATAGCATAAAATACTGCTTATGTCCAAAGTTTTTAATGGCAAACCCCAAAATTACAAGGGGAAATTTTTTTGGGGCCCCAAGGGTTAAATATACAACCTCTCTAGGTATGCAGGGTCCCGGGGTTTGAGGAGATACAAATTTCAAAGGGCTCCACAGAGGATGAGTTTTAGAAGGCCCTGGCTTTTCCAGAGGAACGGGGTGTCTTAAAGGGGGGGTGGCCAGCAAAAAGGGGTTTTTGG
>JACEEZ010010806.1:0-10000 GCA_016584305.1 Chionoecetes opilio | reverse complement strand
ATCAATATTAAAAAAAACAAAAAAAAAAACAATAAAAAAACCATATTTAAAAAATCAACCAAAAATCCCAAATTAAAAAAACCCAAACCCAAAAAAATCAAATTTAAAAAAAAATCATATTAAAAAAACCAAAACAAAAAACCAATATTTAAAAAAACTCAAAAAAAAAACCAATTTAAAAACTCAATTTTAAAAAAAACTCATACAAAAAACCAATATTAAAAAAAAAACTCAATATTAAAAAAAACCAAAAAAAAAACCCAATATAAAAAAAAATATAAAAAACCAAATTTAAAAAACTCAATATTAAAAAAACCAAATTAAAAAATCAATATAAAAAAACAAAAAAAAACTCAATATAAAAAACTCAATATTTAAAAAAAAACCCAAAATTTAAAAAAAACCCAAAATTTAAAAAACCAATATTAAAAACTCAATAAAAAACCCAAATTTTTAAAAAAACCCCAAAAAAAAAAACCAAAATTAAAAAAAACTAAAATTTTAAAAAAAAACTCAATTTAAAAACTAAATTTTAAAAAAAAATAAATTTTAAAAAAATCAATAAAAAAAAAACTCAATATTAAAAAATAAAAATAAAAAAAAATCAATTAAAAAAACTCAATATTAAAAAAACCAATTTTAAAAAAAATCTATTAAAAATACCAATACTAAAAAACTAAAATTTACCAGTAAAACGCCTTAACGGGTAAGGATGGCGACCCTGTAGAAACCCGCCGCACGGGCAGGGGGTGCGGGGGAGGAGTCACCCGGAGTCTCGATAGCAAGGAAATTGTTGCGTATCTAAAAAAATCTTGCTGTTAAAAAAAAATCAATATAAAAAATGCTCAATATAAAAAACCTCAATAATAAAAACAAATAATAATAACAGTTGTAATAGCAGCAAATAACAAGCCTATCCTTAAAACCCCCCCAGGCAGCATTGAGGGAAGTAGGCAGTGAATTTTTTTTGCCCACGCCCCCCTGGCCCCCAGCGGGCCCTGCCCCCCCAACGTGGCGCATGCCGCGCCACCCCGCCGTGCCTCCCCTCCCCAGACCTCCACCTGGTGCGATCTGCGGAACACGAGGGAGGTACTCCATGATGGAACACGAGGAACACAAGTGTGGGGTACGGGGTGAGCACAAAAGCCTTTCCCCCGACCAGCGGGGGCCCCGATCGCGGGAAACATTTGCGGGAAAAAACCATGGAAATGCCCGATCCCCCTTTAAGCATAATAAACGGGGGGTGCCCGGGTTTTTTGTTTTTTTAGTTATTGCCAATCTTTAAAAGTAAAAATTTTATATAATTATAAAAAGGGATTTAGGCATTATTTTCCCCGCCGAGCAACAGCTCCTGGCGGACAGGAACAGTGTACAAAATATTATAAATAGGGGGGGCGGCAATAATAAAATTATTTACAAAAAAAAAAAATTTAACTACCATAACAATTACCCAAGTTGTTGATAAAATTTTAAACAAAATTTTTGCTATAAAAATAAAGTGTGAAGTTTTTAATTAACCCCTAATTTTTTGTTTCTGTTGATGGAAAAAGTAAATCTTAAGTCTTTTTTTAAATTAAAAAAATTGTTAATACTTTTCAAAGGTTTGGGTAAATTGGGGCCAACTTTAGGCCAAACATGCAGGAATTTTTATTATAATGTTTTTCTGGTTGTGGACAACGGGGAAATGGGGTTTCCCCGCGTCCCGGGGACGGGTGAAGAACTTTAAAAAATTTTATAATCATACTATCTTTTACCATGAAAATTTGTAAGTACAAGAAAATTTTTTTTAAAAATCAAATTTCAGTAACCCCAAAAATTAAATAATAAATCGTATGAGCTACTTGCCTTTAAAAGGGAATGTTTTATTTTTTTTCTTTTGTGCCCTGAAAAAAAACTTTTACAGGGAAGGCCAAGTCATCCCAGACAGACAAAACAGTAAAAAATTTTAGGAAACAAAAGAATAGTAATGCTTCGCAAAACTTCAGTGTTAAGTGTGCCTAATTCTGTATAAAATTCCCCCACATTTTTTTATAAATTCAAATTACAGATTGATATGTTTTTCCCAAATTTTAAAATTTTTGTCACTAATAACACCCAGAAATCAAAGTAAGGATCCTGAATTTCATTTCCCCCAAGGTAAACTGAGCCTAAAATATTAGAACAGAACCCCCCCATTTTTAAGAGTATAAATTAGTTTTTTTATGTTTAAAGATTTTTATTTGCTAAAAAACCCCTTTGAATATTTTCTAGTTCACTATAACTTAACATGTAACTGATCTAATGCCTATCTTTTAAAAGAAGATTTTTGCGTCTGCAAAAAAATAACATAGCGAAGTTAATGGGATTTCAAAAAATTATTAATATTCCAAAAAATAGTAAAGGCCCAAAATTGACCCTGAGGCACCCCCTATTTTAAATTTTTTAGGGGTATATTGTTGTTCAAAACCGGGTTGTTCGTCTGTCAAGTAGCTAGTGAATAGTTTTAAAATGGACACCTCTTATTTCCCCAAATTTTCAAGTTTTTCAAAAATATTTTATGATTAAGTGGGAAAGCTTTTGGGAAAAAACTAGAAATTTCCCACAAAAAGAAATTTTCCCTTTTCCGAAGTTATACACTTTACTTGGAAAAATTTTTCTAGCTTTTTCCCTTGATTTTTTTTTGCGAAAACCAAAATGATATTCAGATAACAATTTAAAATTCCAAAAATCCCCTAAATTTTTTACAATAGATTTTTTAAAAATTTAATTATTGATGGTAAAATAGAATTTGGGCCCCATAAGTTTTTATCTCCTTTATCCCGATTTTTGGAGGGAATACTTTTGCTGGTTTTAGTTTATTGGGAAAAAACCCTCCTTAAAACCTGGTTAAAAGACATGGAAGGGGACATAAAGTATGAGCTGTTGTCGGAGGAGACTTGGGGGAGTCATCATAGCCTGCGCGTGTTTTTTAGAGACTTAAGGTTTTTTGGTTGAACTTCCCCTTTTTGGGAACGGAATACAAATACAATGCATTTTGCGGGTTATTAAAATCCTGCTCCCGGTGGCTTGAGGAGCTACCACGCTGCCAGACACAGGGTAACATTGGGGACCCCTACAAGGCTTGCCTGCCACTGATCACTTTGTTGTAACACGGTTCACATCAGGAACTTTATACACACACTAATAATCATGCCACACAATACTGTCTTGGCAGTAGTATTGGCCACCATGTTTATTGTACCCCACTCCACAACCTACTGGCATCGTCGGGCACGCCGCCCATTCATCCACTCTGCCGTGTGGATGACAGTCACGGGCATGCCACCCAGAATTTATTCGGCGACCGCGCTGCCCGCCGGGCACGCCCGCTGGTCTGGCTAGGCCTTAAGGATGACAGATTAAATGTAGCTCTAGGGACGTGACCCTATGAGTGTACCTCAGACCCTGTCAGAATACACCTCCATGACCACAGCCTTTCTCTCCCCTCCACAGAGCGTGGGAACAGAGTGAGTCTCAAGGTCATCACGCGCCGCTGCTCTGACCGCAGCGCCCGCTACGCCTTCCAGTACGCCAGGAGGAACGGCCGCAGCAAGGCCAACATCATGTGCGTAGTGCTGCTGCAATATTACTATTACTGCACACACACACACACACACACACACACACACACACACACACACACACACACACACACACACACAACAAGCACACACACCCACACACACACACACACACACACACACACACACACACACACACACACACAAGCACACACACACACACACACACACACACACACACACACACACACACACACACAACGCGCGCACACACACACACACACACACACACACACACACACACACACACACACACACACGCACACGCACACGCACACACACACACACACACACTAATGAGCTACCTTGTCTTCTGGTACTAAAATAAATAAACTAAATATAATAAATAAAAATACTAAATGAAAGTACTGAATAAAACAAACATCTCCACCTAGTATTGCACTAATTGTGTTGCCTTAATTATTGTTATTTAATTGAGTGTGTCCTGTTTTGCCTGGTGTGTTGCAGATCTTGAGCTGATCTCCGGGGCTTTCGTGCAGTGCGGTGACCCTGACGCCAGCGCTGCCTTCGAGGATGTGCGGCAGCTGCTGGGTGACCTGGGATGGCAGGGCAGGGAACAGGACGTCTTCAGGTGCGGGAAGCTCTTGGAAGTGAGAGGCAGAATATAGTTGGCCATTAACCCCTTGAGACCCAGAACGTAATTTCCATTGTAATTTGGGTACCATGAGATGATTTGTAGTGACTATAAGTAATAGTTTATAGCTATGACCTGTTTAGTATCCTTGTCCACTAACTCATTGGTTTATACAGTGACTTTTCGTTATTTTATGGCTCCACAAACATACAATTTTTTATAGCCAAGGAAAGATCTGGGCGTGAAGGGGTTAACCTCTTCACGCCCAGATCTTTCCTTGGCTATAAAAAATCTGTTGTCGAGCCATGAAATTATGACAAGTAATATACCAAAATAGTTAGTTGACAAGGATACTAAACAGGTCATAGCTATAAAACATTGCTTATAGTCACTACAAACCGTCTCATGGTACCCAAATCACAATGGAAGTGACGTTTTGAGCCTCAAGGGGTTCTCTCTCTCTCTCTCTCTCTCTCTCTCTCTCTCTCTCTCTCTCTCTCTCTCTCTCTCTCTCTCTCTCTCTCTCTCTCTCTCTCTCTCTCTCTCTCTCTCTCTCTCTCTCTCTCTCTCTCTCTTTTGCATCCAGTCACCCATTTTTCAATGATCTGCATTCAAAATCTGTAAATTCCCCGTGCTCTCAAAACACAACTGTTTATCAGCAGACGACGCACCATGGGTCGGCGACGTCACAACAGGGAGCCTCCCAGCACCGCCTGATACATATGCGCGGAGACTCTGAGAAAAATGTAGTACTTGGGGAATTTTGGGTGTTTCTGATATATTTTGTGTGCGATGTGGCATGTACTTGCATCCTGTGTGGGTGCAGCGTGGGGGCTGTGCCTTTACCGAGAGCTTAGCACCCATTTGCAAACTGTGGGGCGACGATATATGTGTGTAGATGTGTGCAGCGGCGGGGAGCGGCGGGTAGGTGCAAGGCCACCGAGATGAGAGGGCTGCAGTACCCTGGCTGCTACCAGCCGCTCCCCGTCGCTCCAAAGGTCTGCACACATATATCGTCGCCGTGTGGGTTGTGAATGGGTGCCAAGCTCTCGGGAATGGCACGGCTTTCTTGCCGTGCCCATGCAGGATGCAAGTATGTGCCGTGTCGCACAAAAAATATACCAGAAGCACCCAAAATTCCCCAAGTACTACATTTTTCTCAGAGTCTCCGCGTGTCTGTGTCGGGCGGGGCTGGGAGGCTCACTCGTGTGACGTCGCCAGCAAGTTTCGCGCCACGGCTGGAAGGGGGCTGTTGTTTTTCCCGCGCTTTTTACAAAAGTCATGTTTTTAGGGAAATAAGGCGTGAAAATGAATAATTTTTTGTGGATTAGGTATTTTGAATGAACATTCAACATAATTATGCAAAGAAAAAATGGGTCTGGACGATTACTTTAAGGGTACACAGGGTCAGGGGTCAGGGCAGATGTGTTGCATGGTCATTATGTGAAGGTCAGGTGAAGACAGACTGGCTGGGAAGGATGGAGGGGTTAAAATAAACCCTTGCTATAATCAGGCGTGGCTAAACCAAACATGAATGGAAATATAATTACCATGAGTCATTTAATAGCTGGTAGTAGGGTAATAGGGGGGGGTTAAAATAATCCCTTGCTATAATCAGGCGTGGCAAAACCAAACATGAATGGAAATATAATTACCATGAGTCATTTAATAGCTGGTAGTAGGGTAATGGGGGGGGGGGGGTAAAATAATCCCTTGCTATAATCAGGCGTGGCAAAACCAAACATGAATGGAAATATAAGATACAGTAAGTCACAGGCGCATCTGAATCATTGTACATCGTCCAGGGATGTGAACTTTTGTAGGCCACATTGTCGTACCGAGCCACCAGAATTATCATATTTACAGATTGAAATTAGCGTACAATCTTAGGTAAAATCATAGTCAGTAAATGACTTTATAATTTTAGTAAATAACTTGTAATTTACTTTAGTAAATAACGTGGTAATTTTACTCACCCCAGTTTGAATGTCGTAACATTGGATTTTCGATCTCTTATATTGAAAATAGACCCTAATTTACACATCTCGTATCATCGGATTCTCGTATATCGAATGCTTGTATAACGGGACATCCCTGTATAAGTAAAAGATTTTGGTGAATTCGCCATGGGTTATAATTTCCAGGACTGAAAAAATCTTGTGATAGGTGTGACAGCCTGGTGGTAAATGCTGCATCAACACTACCAGACGATAGGTGGCGGTGTTGACGCCAATCTGCCCAGGCAAAAGTTGGCGCCGAAAGGCTCCCGCCAGTCTTGGCGGCAGACTCATTCCAACCTTCGTCTTGGAAGACGCTGGAGTATTTTTCAGGGTATTTTATAGGGAAAAGAATTGCGTCCTATAAGCCGTCAAATAGGGAAACCCTTTACCGTACATTGAAGATATTTATACAACATGTATTTCTCTTATATTATTATTTATATTGTGTCCTATATTTATATATTTATTATCATTTATTTATATTATTTTCTATCTAAGGGTGGAGTTGGATGCGAGACAGTGACAAAAATATTTGCCCCTAATTCACTTAAGCACTATCAGATCTATTGACAACCTTGACTTCTCTTTTTAATGATAGTGTGTCATTTATTTATATATACATTTATTGATCTGGCTTGTACCATCAGCCTTGCATTATTTCTTATCTTATTTTTATTTGTATAAACTGATTTCCCTTGTTTCAAATGCAGATATTTTTACAACATATATATATATATATAATATATATATTTCTCATTATTTATACAGGAGAACCTCGTTTATCCGGCACCCTCGGGGGGGAGCGCATGCCGGATAACTCATTTTGCCGTTATTTTGAGAGTTACTCTTATGGAATCGCCGAAATTTTTTTTTTTTTTTTTTTTTTTTTTTTTTTTCTTTTCATCGAAAGGAACCGGCCAAGGGCACAACAAAAATGGGTAACACAAAGTCCGCTTAGTTGCCAGTCCCTATAAAGAAGACAGTCAGAGAATAAAATAAAAAAGGGGTGAGCCAATTTAGTGAGGGAGGTGTCTTGTTACTCTTCTTTTGAAAAGATGTAAGTCATAGGAAAGTGGAAAAATAGAAACAGGAAGAGAGTTCCAGAGTTTATCAGTGAAAAAAAAACAAGGAAAAAAACAACAAAAAAACCTGGGTCGATTAGTGCCGTTGTTTTGAGGCTGCCGTTGTTTTGAATGCCGGTTAAATGAGGTTTTCCTGTATTACAATATTTATTTGTTAAACTGGCACCACCATCTCTCTATACAAAACAAAATCTATTTATATTTATATATTCAGATATTTACTTATTTGAGATATTTCTTGCCATGTGGCCTTTCACTTAATGGCAAGAGCCTTATTGTGTTCAGAACAAAGAACAGCCTCAATGACAGAGCTCCCGGCGTCCAACACACTATTTAAGACACTCAATGCAGCCCTAACAACCCATAACCATGACACACTGCATTTTTTACCATGCTAACTGGGCCACCAAAATGTCTCCCAGTGATGAAAAACTGTCGCCCAGTAAGAACAATTTTAAGCTACTGGGCGACAAGATATTTGTACATAAACACCTTCCTGGATACAATGGTTCATCTTATCTGTGTGTGTTAGATCCAGAAGTGCACTCTTATTACTGCATAGGATCTTTATTTATACACAACATACAAAAGGCTGAAGTTGATGTAGCCAAAACACTATATTTTAACAGGTAGGCCTTGACCCTTCTGGCTATCCAAAGAATGTCACCCAGTAAGATTGGCTGAAAAGATGCACTGTGTTAGGAAGGATGTTATTGGTGTTAGGATTGATGTTATTACCTTTCTGGCTATCCAAAGAATGTCGCCCAGTAAGATTGGCTTAAAACATGTACTGACCATGCCCCCCCCCTCCCCCTCCAGGCACGAGAGCTTCCGTCACAGCCTAGGAGAGCTGCTACGGGGTGGTGTACGGAGTAACGGTGTTGTGGCGAGGGGGCGGCGTCTCATGGCTGTCTCTGTGCGGGCGGCATGGTTTGAGATGGGCAAGTTGGGCAAGGCGGCCATTTTCACACCCCGACAACACCCGCTCACGCCCCCGTCACCCACTACAGGAGCTGGCTACATGGGCGGCGTCACCTATGGGTAAGTGTTGAATATATTGTGGTAGCTAGGGATAGGTAGATAGGTTTGTGGTAGGGAGGAGGAGAGGGTGTGTGGTGGTTGTGGTAGCTACCGTAGATAACAGTAAAGTCGCCACCTGCAGTGATGTCGCCAGGCGCCAAATATTACGAATTATAGCATCACTACTGATTTGTATGTGCCACTGAAGATGATACACAGTAGTTTATATCATGACTGTATAATCTACCCTGTTTCAGCATTGTTTTATGCTTTGTAGCTGCAAGTATAGACGGTTTCAAATTTCACTACGCGTTTTTTTTCTTCTTTCTTTTCTGGTGGTGATTGTGGTGGTGATTGTGGTGGTGATTGTGGTGGTAAAAGATGGAAGTATATACCTAATTTCTAACCAACGTAGACGTCTTTATTAAACATATATCATTATTTAGCTACATCAAATGTCGTCCCCCCCCCACCAATAAGGGGGGGGGGCTATCCATAAAAGGCCTTAGCACACACACACACACACACAGTCTTGCTCGCCTAGAGGCTCGCAGTCGACTGGCGCTCCTACCAGATTTCCCAAGCAAGTCACCTCTGTAACACTGCTTCAAAACTCTAAACACTTCCCTTATTCCCTTCCCCACCCTGACCTGTTGACCTTATATCAATATATATCTATAGAGCTCACTATAGTAAACTTTATATTGATTTCAGTGGAGTTTATTAAATAGTTTCACGCCTTATAGAGTCACGAAAGACGACGACTAGTGGCTTGTTAAGGAGGGGGGAGGGTGGTCAAGAGAGAGAGAGAGAGAGAGAGAGGAAATTATTGCTAATCTCTCTACAATGCCGCCAAAATGACTCCCTGACTGGAATCAAGGTCGATTTCCCTTGTGGACGTGTCAAAATTGATAGGCGAGAGAGAGAGAGAGAGAGAGAGAGAGAGAGAGAGAGAGAGAGAGAGAGAGAGAGAGAGAGAGACAGAGAGAGAGAAGCCGGTAATAGCGCATTTTCGTGACGTTCACCGCCCTGGTTCAGTCCAGTCCGGACCGGGTCAGGGTGGACTGATGGTCGCGAAAATACATCGAGACTGGCCCCGTCCCATTCGTCGTTCCTATTGGCTGGGGGATCGAGTGGGCGGTACTGAACTGAACTGTGGAGGCGGCAGGCGTCCATCTTGTCAATATCCTTTTTGTCGTCCGCCTTTTAACCTGTGCTGAAGACTTTACAACTACCACGCCTGTGATACTTTAGTCTTATGGTCGGCCATCATGGTGTTTCATGTCTTATCAGAAGCACGAGAAGCTCCTGGTCGCCTTCCCCGCTGACTGTAGTGCGCATGCGCCAGTTCTCCCCACACTGGTCCAAGGTGGTCCTGGTATGTGGGTCGGACCGGACTGGACTGGGCTAGCCCGTTCTAGACTGCCTCGCAAAAACAGTGACCGCCCGGGACTAGCCCAGTCCAGACCGGGCCAGAGCGGTCGCGAAAATACGCTATAATATGGAGAGAAGGGAAGGAGGGAGAGAGGGAGGTAACTGGTTGTTGAGGTGGTGGTGGTGGTGAGAGCAATACTTTGTCCCTGTTAATTACATACGAGGTTAGGAACAGTGTTAGGTATGGCATGTCAACATTGATAGGAGAGGAGAGAGAGAGAGAGAGAGAGGAATAAAAAAGAGGACAGTTGGGGAAAAAATAGGAGGACA
>JACEEZ010010805.1:0-30000 GCA_016584305.1 Chionoecetes opilio | reverse complement strand
ACTTCCTTCCACTCTCTAATTTATACCTCTTCTCGTGTTCTCCTTTCCCCCCTTCTTCTCCTTTCGTTCTCTGTTCTCTTATTCCTTCCAGTCCCTAAAGCAAGCAGACAAATAAGTGAGTGATAAAGAGTTTGTTTGTAGATGCTTTGTTTGTGTTTGTTTTGCTACTGTTTTGAAGATGACGTAATGGAGAGAGAGAGAGAGAGAGAGAGAGAGAGAGAGAGAGAGAGAGAGAGAGAGAGAGAGAGAGAGAGAGAGAGAGAGAGAGAGAGAGAGAGAGAGAGAGAGAGAGAGAGAGAGAGAGAGAGAGAGAGAGAGAGAGAGAGAGAGAGAGAGAGAGAAGAATAGACAAACCTAGATCATATACATACTATACACTATATACACTATAATCTAAATTCTAAACAGACAAAAATAAAAGAAACAAAATACTAATAAAAAAGTCAGAAAAAAACCGAGACACGAGTTTATCTTCAAAGGTCAAAAGGTCAGACATAAACCAGACCTTCCCTCGCACTGCTTTTCAATAATAAATAAACCAACACACACACACACACACACACACACACACACACACACACACACACACACACACACACACACACACACACACAGCAGAGGTGGGCACTTCCGCAAATACTTCCGCAAACCGCAACTTCCGCAAATTGCGGAAGTCCGAATGCGTTTGCGAATTTGCGGAAGTGTAAATGTTTGCGGATTTGCTTTTGCGGAAGCACTTCCGCAAACGCAAACATGTCCGTAAACTCCCAATAGATAGTATTCACATGACGTCACACATCCAGGTATTTCGGGAGCGCGGCCATGTTGAGTGGCAAGCTTTATAAATACAGCCGCAAACTGACAGGGACAGTGGGCCATACTTGTCTTGTCTCGGTGTTGATTAGGGCTGCGAGGATCCCTTGGGAAACACTATGAGCCCTGGTGATGTCCTATGATGCTATCACAGGTGTGGTAGTTGACCTGTCTTCCTCAGGAAGGCACAGGTGAGGCGGATGACAGCGTCTTGCCGTGAGGGATGGATGTCTGCAGCCGCCAGCAGGGTAGGCAGGTCAAAGGTGGTGACGGTCGGTCCTGGACTCCTTTGAAGAGTCCAGGACCCGCAGCTATAGATTGCACCAACTCTACCCGCCTCTTCAACAAGATGGGGAAAGAGCTTGAGAGTTCACACACACACACACACACAGACACACAGACACACACAGAACAATCACTTTATCAGAACAGAACATCAGAGACAACACACGTGATATCCAGCCAACACACCCCTGCCCCCCCTCTCTTCCATGACACCCCCCTTCCCCCCTCTCTTTCTGCGTCACCCCCTTCCCCCCCTCACCCCCCCTGTTGAAGTAAGTGATGGAAAAGAATATATATATAAAAAATACGATATCTGACGTCATAAAGATTCCTGGTGACGTCACAGGGAAGGTTTTAATATTATTTTAAAGGGAAAGCAGTGATGTCAGAGAGAATTTGAAGATGGCAGAAGAAGCAACAAAAGGTGACGTCACTGACAAAAGAGATGTTGTGAGTGAAAAATTCTTGTTGGAGTTGGTGGAGCTACTACTTAAGTAATGTTAGAGGAAGAGGAAAGTTAGTGATGTCAGAAAGCATTGATGTTAGAGAAATGTAAGGTATTGTCAATGATTGAAGAAATGCCAGGAGTGAAAAGTGTTGTTGGAGTTAAGTAATTGATGTCAGAGCAAAAGGAAAATAAGTGATGTCAAGAGGCCATTGATGTTAGAGAATAGTGTGGCGATGTCATAAACCGCAAAAAAAGATATGATGGGAATAAGAATGATGAATAGTGAAAGAATAGAGAATAGAGAATAGAGAAATGTGTTGTTAGAGTTAGCTAAGTGATTTTTTGTTTGCAAAGGGCTGTTTGCAACCCCATATCCTGTTACAATCATTATAAAATACTGCAAAAAGGCAAACATAATAAAGTGTTAAAGTGATAAGTGATGTCCATGGAAGAAAACGTGTGATGTCAAAGTAGTGAGTGATGTCAGAAGGCAAGAAAATAATGTTATGTAGGGTTTAGTGAGTAGTGGATGTGTGTGACGTTACAAAGGAAGGTGACATCATGGTGTGGTAACAGATTGAAAGTGGAAGTCTATTACAGCACTGAAAGAAGTAGTGGAGGCAACTGTGTGTGTCCCGTCATCAATAAAAACCAACCCTAAACAACATACACAAATCAACAAACATTTCATTGAATGACTAAGGGAATTTAGAGTGTCATGCAATACATTACAGCAACAAAAACAATAACAACAACAACAGAATAACAAACAAAACGAGAAAAAAACGTGTCCCTATCTTCAATCGTCATAAATAAAATAATAAAAACAAACCTACATAAATCAATAAAAAAATATTTAACTGAGTGACTAAGGGAATTTAGAGTCATACAATACACAACAACAAAACGACAAACAAAACGAGAAAAAACGTGTTCATATCTAACCTTCCATCACACTTTCAATCCCGTAACAAACCATAGATTGTCAACACGTGTATCCTCGTTTGTTTACACCTGACTCACCTGGCCTCATGGATTGTGTGTATTTCCACCTACACTCTTTCTCAGATATTTATATGCGTATTTATACCCGTGTTAGTGCCCCGAAAAATTGTGTGTGTGTGTGTGTGTGTGTGTGTGTGTGTGTGTGTGTGTGTGTGTGTGTGTGTGTGTGTGTGTGACAATCAATATTCAATATATTGAATGACACACACACAGTATGTCCGGTGGACATACTGTTAGCGCCACCGTGTGCTCCGACCCCACAGCCAACCACCACACCACGAGCAGGCCCCACCACTGCTGGCCCACCACGCGACCACGTGCGCCCACCGCCANCGCACCCCTTTGTCGCCCAGTGTCCACGCAGCCTTCAGCAGTTGGTGTCTGTTGTTGGGCCTGGTGACAGGTTGTCAGATGCCAGCCTGGTACCTGCACGCTTGGTGTGCTGCAGCAGGGCCTGTTGGTTGGGGAATGTTCTCCATCGTTCTGTTTTTCTGGCAGAACAGTTCCTTTCTTGCTTCATTCACCGACACCAGAGGGCTGGTCTTGTCATATATAACGACTGTGAAACGTTCCAGCATCTGGAACTCCTGGCAATCCACGGTGATTTGTGCATGTGGATGTTCTACGATGAAGTTGAAGGCATCTGTGACTTCGGTATAGGCACCCCATGCTTCCCAAACCGACTTTTTCCCCTTTCCAAAGAAAGAAGAAGTCGTATCACACCCTGTGAAGCTGTGGAACACTGGTAGCGCTGTGGACTTCTCTTTGCCCAGAGTACTACAGATGGCATTGATGTGTAGGAAAAGGAAGTTCTTGCCACTGCCGAAGGCGACCCAGATGTCAGCCGATGGATACTTGCTGGCTAGAAAGTGATACTTCCCGATGAGGATGACAAGAACGTCAGTATCCACGGTGCGTACCAAGCATGTGGTGCATCCACTCTCTAGGGCATCTTGTAGATGGACCACAATTCTTGTGTCTGCCTCTTCGTGGTCACATGGCGGCATCGAGTGGTCAGTGCCACTGCAGACTACAGAGGCTCCAGATGTTGCAAAGACCTGCTTTCCGTCTGGGAAGGTAGTGGATACAATCTTCTCTGATAGGAACTGGAAGAGTTCTACCTTGTTTGTGGGGTCACGCAGGAAATCGGGCCAATTGCCTGGGACCTTGGTCTGGCCTGCCACCTTCCTTCGTACACCTTTCCCCCGTTTCTCTCTGGTTGATTCTTTGATACTGTTGTCCAGGTACCTGTCCCATACCACATCTACTCTCATAGAGGTTTCCAGTTGCCTCATGATGTGGGGAACAAACACTCCACTTGCATAATCGTCAAATGTAGTGATGCCAGTCACTGGGAGGAGGTGTACCACAGTTACAAAAAAATAACAAACTAGTGGATGTATTGCATATACGGAATATTTCTTTTGCCATTAAAGGCGAATCTTGATTTCATCAAGATTTTTCTAAGTGAAAATTAGCCGTTATCACAAAAATGGTTCATAGAGGCTTCTGAGTAATTGGATCGTTTGTCTCCCCTCTCAAAATCATAGCTAGGACCCTGTAGAATGCCTGAACAAAATTTGGTGCTTTTATCCGGCATGTCCCCATCCTCTTGAAATCTGGTCCTTAGCGGCCCCACTATATGGAGTTGCCGTCTGCCAGCCCAGCTGTGTAGACTTGTCAGCTTGTCTCCTCGCTACCATCGCCAGCCCCGTTGTGGGTACACTATACTTCGCTGGGCGGTGTTTCAGGCTGCTTACCGTCAGTGCATCAGTGTTTACGTCTCCGTTGCCAACCATGGCGGACACATCACCTGGATCCGTGGCTGCCATGGATATGCAAGTTGACGAAGAGTCCTCCCCTCACCTTTCCTCCACCGCCGGCAAGAGAGCGCGGGGCCTGTGTCAGTGCCCTGAATATTTTATAAGGCTGCATAGTTTTCTTTCTAGTTGCAATATCTTCTCTCATTTCAAATCTTGTGCTTTCACTGCTATGCATCTTGTCCTGCATGTCATATTACCTATAAGACCTTCATCAATAAATATATAACCTTTGTAAGTGGTTTTCTTTCCACCCATCTTGAAAAATGTATAATATAATGTGAAAGGGTTGTACAAGAACATGCGGGAGTACATGTATATGTTTACTATATTATAGTTTCATTGAAATATAAAAGATTATAATATTCAAAACAAGAATTGTGTGAATGCATTTGAATAAGCCACAAAACATACCAAACATTCGTTCTTGAACAGACGTTCTTGTTACATAACTATGCATTGGATGCATTATCAGATTTGCGCATACATGAAACCAATTTCAATGAATATATCTAATATTTTCCATGAAATAATAGAAAATAAAAGGCTAGCAATATCTGGAACCTCTGAGGTAGTTTTTCATCCACTCAATAGATGGCGCTCTAAACACAAGAATCGGGTGATATCTGGCATTTTTCTGGCTACACTTATTTGTTATGTTGGATAGGAATATTTCCCTTCTTTCTTTAGTATACGGTTTTTGACCTGGCCCAACCGCCACCCATCCAGGGCCATCACGCGCTCCGGCAGCTTCTTTGTTGGCGGTGGAGCCGAAGGCCAGGCGGTCGTAGTCGCCGCTGCCAAAGAACAGCTTGCCGTCGGCGGTGACCACGGCGGTGTGCTTGAAGCCACACGCCAGGGGCACCACCTCCTTTCCCCCTTTGGGGAAAACCCCGATCTGCCGGGGTGATTTTACGCCCCCAGACGGGCCCTTTTTTCTCCGGGCCCTAGGAGAAACACCCCTTTGCCGAAAGTTTTGTCCTGGCCCGGCCCTTTGGGCCGCAACCCACGCGATTTTGGGGGCCCCCTGGCCACAGCCAAAGGGCACATCTTACCTCCCTAGTCATTTTGGCAAGGAAAAGGGACAAAAAGGGGGGGAAAATATTTCAGCTTAGGGCCGTTTCCTTTCTAGTGCTTTCCCCTTTTTTCCCCCCGGCCCTGTGTTATTCAGCATGCCCCAAAAAGGCCAAATTTCCTCTGTGATAAAGGGGTTACCCTTGTAGATTGGCTGGGGCCGGGGTGTTGGGGGGCGGGCTTTTCCCCCCGCCAACCCCCCAGCACCCTTCACAGATTGCCGGGTTTTTTTTACAGGGAAAATGTGTACAATAAAAAGGGACCCAAAACACTACTGGTAAAATTGTAAAATGATGACTGTGTGTGGTTTGTGTGTGGGGCTTGTCATCTATCGGTTTTTATTTTTTTTTTTAAAGGCACTCTATATTTCCTTTTGCATTTTCCTTTTATTAATTTCATGAATTTCATTTCCCATTATTCAAAATTTTTTTATTATTATTTTTATTTTTTTATTGTTTTTCCAAGGGGGCCTTTTCCCCTTTGTCATCTTTTTCGCTTTCCTTCCTTCTTTCAACCCTCTTTCTTTAAGGGCCCTTTTTTACTAAAATTTAAATTTTTCATTTTTTCATTCATCTATTCATTTTCATTTTTTCGTGGGTTTTTACTATTTTTATACACCTCTCGCCCTTCATTCCACAAAACCAAAAAAATTTTAAAAAAAAATTCAATAAATTTTTCCCTTTTTGTTCATGCTCTCTCTCCCTCTCTCTCCCCTCTCTCTCTCTCTCTCTCTCTCTCTCCTCTCTCTTCTCTCTCTCTCCTCTCTCTCTCTTTTCTCTCTCTTCCCCGTTTCCTTATTTCCCTTTTTATATTCCCTTTTTCCTCCGCATCCCCGTTTTAAAATTTATTTTTGTTATTTCTTTTTAAATTTTTTTTTTCTTTTTTAAATTTGGGGTTTAAAACTCTTCACCTTTTTCAGCGATTTGTTATTTTTTCCGGGTGACCCCAAAACTACTGAGTTTATTTGAAATGGAAATTTTGCGCCGATTTTTATTTTGGGCTTTTTAAAATTTCTGTGTGTATGGTTTTGTTTTGTGTGTTTTTTGTGCTGTGTGTGTAGGTGTGTGTGTGTGTTGGGGTGTGGTGTTTTGTGTGTGTGTGTTTGTGTTCATCATCTAGTTTTTATTTTTTCAGGGGGCTTTAGCAACGCTCGTAGGGGGCCCGTCCCCCCATTTTTAACATTTTTTTCTTCATCCTTA
Organism: Chionoecetes opilio; assembly: GCA_016584305.1. Taxonomy (NCBI): domain Eukaryota; kingdom Metazoa; phylum Arthropoda; class Malacostraca; order Decapoda; family Majidae; genus Chionoecetes; species Chionoecetes opilio. Next base: position 23,356 of record JACEEZ010010805.1, on the reverse strand, counting down.
GTCCCCCTTGGGTTGGCCGAAGGGCCCCCACCCCCGGGAGGGGGGGTTACAAACCCCCGGGTGAAACCCCGGGACCCCTTCATGCTGGGTGGACAGGGGGGGTTGGGTTTTAAGGAAAAACCCCTATTTTTCCGCTCCGCCCGGGTCGAAAACCCAATTCTCGGTTGTAAACCCAGCGTGCTAAACCCACTACCCCTACGGAGTCTGTGTGTGTGTTTGGTTTTTGTGTTTGGTAGGGTGTGGGGGGTAATGGGAATAAATGGGGAATTTTTAAAGGGCCCGTTTATTTGTGTAGTAGTAGTTTTTGTTGTTTTTTTTTGTTGTTTCTGTTGTTGTAGTAGTTAAACAAAAAGTATTAATTTAAAAAAAGTAGTAGTAGTAGTATTAAAAAAAAGTAGTAATAATTTTGTTTGTAGTAGTAAATAGTAGTAGTGGGGGTGGCAGAGTATAAAATAAAAAAAATTTCAAAAAAAGCAGTAAAAATAAAAAAATATAAAAATAATAACAATAATTATAATAAAGGGGAGAGTAGTCGGAAAAGAAGGGAAAAGCCTTTAAAAATAATGGAAATTTTGACAAAAAAGCTCAAGGTGCACATAAAACAAAAGCAAAGAGAAATTTAACCAAAAATACATTTCACGGGGAACCCAAATTCACACACTCCCTTTAAAAACCACCAGAAAATCAAACCCCTCCCCAGCCCACACACACACAACACACACACCCAAAACACACCTTTGTTTATTTTAATTTTAAAATTTTAAAAAAACGTCTATAAAAAAATAACCCTTTTATTTGGGCATAATCTGGGCATCATTGTAAAAACCTGGATGCACTTTCCAAAAAATTTATCCTTCCCCCTGTTTTTTACACATTTCTTTCGCCCCAAACCCGGGGGAAAAATTCGGGTTTTTTTAAATATCTAAAAATATTGAGATTAAAAAAAGGGGCACAAGGGAAACATTGGGCTGTGGGGGGTTTCAGGATTGGATAAGGGGAACTAATAAAAAAATAGAAAGAGAGGGGTTTAAGTAAAACGTGATAAAAAAAGACCCGGATCGGGCGACCTTTATACACCAAAAAGAATAAGAAAAAATTTCCGATAATTAATGCAATCTAAAACTTTTAAACTGGTCCCCGAGAAAATTTTTCTTCATTGCGTCCCGTTTTTTTTGGGGTCCCTTTAGCTTTGGCGCCGGGGCTTTAAAAAGGGACGAGTGTCCATAAAGGGGTTTCCCGACAGTAAGTTTAACCCAGTCTTCTGTCTTTTTCTCCCCTTTTTCGCTATATCCTTTAAGTCCCTTTTTATCAGTTCATATGGGAATTTATTACCCAAAACATTTTTAAAGGGAAAATCCTCCCCTGCCTCTTTCCTCTTGGGAGGGGTTTTACTTTTATGCGTTTTGTTTTTAAAGTTTTAATTATAGAAAGTTTTAATTTTTAGGGCCGGTTTAAATTTTTCCAAAGCGTTAGTTTAAAAGTTTAATGCCCCGCCTACCCCTGAAAGGGAGGCCCGGGGGTACCTCAAAGCGCGCCCGGGCGCCCCCCCGGCCGAAGCCCCCCTTTCAACCCGGGCGGGGCAAAAAGCTTCACACTGTTTCCTTTGGGCCCTGAAAGACCACCCGGTTTTTGTTGGGCCCGGCGGGAAATGACCCTCCACCCGGTGCTGTCACCGAGGGCTTCTAACCAGCGGTTGTTCCCCCCCGTGAAACTTTTGGGGGGACGGGGGGGGAACTTTCAAGCTCCGTGATAGTTCTTTTGTGGGGGGAACTTTCCCAAATGTTTAGAGGACTTCTTAGCCCCGTATTTCCGCTCCTGTGTGAAGCAAAAACCGCTGTGGGCATTTTTATTTACTCTGCGTTTCTTTAATAATTTTTTATCACCTCGTCCCCCGGGATCGCTCCACGTGCTTGGCTTCGCCCGAAGGCTCAGCTGGCCGGGTTTTGTGATCGTAGGGTTACCGCACCCCGGGTTTCATGACGGAAAAAGGGTTTATCCGGGCCCTTGTGCCCCCATCATTTTAGGGGCCTTTACGCCCGGAGATGTCGAGGGTGCACTCAACCCCCGTTGGCTCAAAAGGAGATGCAGCCTGTACACCTGCAGGGTCAAACGTGGATCCCCCCACCTCTGCTGGGTGGGGGGCCGGGGGGGCGGGTGGCGGGGCGGGGGACATCCCCCCTGCCCGCCCCAAAACCAATTAATCTAAACGGCCCTAAAAAGCCGTCTCGGGGGGGGCCTTTCGGGGCCTCGAATCGTCCGGCGCCAGTGCCGCCTCCCTTGGAGTGCAAGCCCCACTGCTGCTTTCAGGCCCTGCAGGACGCCAAGGGGAGACTCGCCCCGAAAGGGGGGGGGGGGGACAGTAACCCCTGGGACGTAAAAAGTGGGAACCCCAAAGCTTCCCCTTTCCCGGGCTGTCTCTTTTCTCTTGCCGGAATTTCTTCACTATTTCCCTGTTTTCTGTTCTTTCTAAAAACCCCCACCTCCTCGACGAGGGTTTCCCTTTTCCCCTTTTTTATCTTTTTTCCCCCTCTAAAGTTTTTCCGTCCCCCGCAGCCTCCCGGGCGGGGCCCATCCTCCTCAAAACAGGCCCCCTTCTCTTTTCTCCCCTTTCCCTTTCAGCCTCCTCCTCCATGCTCCCCCTTCCCCCCAGGGGTCCTCCACGGACTCCCTCCTTCTTCCCCTCGCCCCTCCACGGGGGTTCCCCCCGCCGGCCGTTGGGTCAAAACAAGCCCCGTCTTCTTTCCTTTCACAACGCCTTTGCTTCTTGCACTTTAAGGCCCAAGAAGGCGCGGGAAGGGACCCAGGCACCCAGAAAAAATGTTTGGGGTTTTTTCTCAGTCTTTATTTGGGGAAAAATCCCCCTTGGGCGATCTATATTATTGACAAGGTCGGGAAAACCATGGGAGCAAATTAAAGAAAGGGTGTTTTCCCAAAATGACCAAATTTTTGGGGAAAAAGGGTTGGAGTTAAAAAAAACTTTGGGGTTTAAAAAGAATAGGGAACCCGAGCACAAAAGGGCACCCCCGGGCAAAGACTCGCAGGGGACCGCTGTAGGCGCCTGAAAACTTCACTACTGGGTGGAGGTCATGGTTTAATGTTGGGGTTTCCCAAAATTATAAAAGGGGCTTTTTGGGGTTTACACCGCAGCCACCTGGTTTGGGTTCCATGATAATTTCCTCCATAAAGGGAGCTTTGGGGTTAAAGCCGTAGAGAGACTTTCCCCTCACCACCTCTCCCCCCCCCCAAATCCACACACAAGTTCCTGTCAGGGAAACATCATATAAATTTGTACCAAAACATTTCTTTTTAAGCGGCAAAATACTTGCAGCGCACCCTTCTCCTTTCCCCCTCCTCCTTTTTCCTGTGTTGATATCCTATTTTAAAAAAAGAATACAAGGACAGGAGGAAAAAGAGAGAAAGGACATTTCCCGGGTTTATGATGATAAAGGAAAGGGGCCAGGTGGATGGGGGAGGTAAAATGTTTGATAAAAAATTTAAATTTTCCATGACACAAAAAAAACGTAATAACCCAAAAAAAAATCATAACAATTTTTCTATTTTAAAATAAATAACTTTTACATTAAATATACTTATATACTACTATACTTAATTTTTAAAACCCCTTTAAAACTTACTATTATTACTACAACTTTTTTCTATACTTTTATACTTACTAAAACCGGGTATTATTTAAACACACCAATAATACTAGGGGTAATAACCCGCTGGAATAAAGATAAAAATAAAACCAAAAAAATAAAAACCCCGGCCCTCCTCATTTATATCCCTTATCTTAAAAATTTTTTGGCGATTTATTACGATTGGGGATTATGAAGCCCCTGGGGGGTATGGGAACCCCTTCGGCCCCAATAAAAAATCATTTCCATTGTAATTTGGGGCCAAATTTGAAAGATTTTTTTGTGAAATAAGAAATGTTTTTAGATAGACCTTTTTTTGTATCCTTGGGCGCCCAACTCATTTGGTTTAAAATTAAAAGACTTTTCTTAAATTTTTTGGCCCCGGGCAACAGACGATTTTATAAAACAAAAAGGAAAAAATCTGGTGGTGCAGGGGGGTTTAAATGTTTGTTAGCCGTGTCAAAAGGGTAGGGCCGGGCAATGGGGGGGGCAGGACTAGTGGGCTATTTTTTTTAACGAGGGAAAAAGGGCCCGACCCCCTTTCTGGTTACTGACTGATATTTGATTCCAGCAGAAGGGGAAAAATTTTACCCCTTCTTTTAAATTTTAGCTGTTAATTTTTCAAAAGTTAAAACCCCAAATTAAAACAGGTAACATAGGCCCTAATTTTAAGCTGAGAACCCTTAAATAACATTAAAAATTTTTGCCCCTTTTTAAAAAATAGACTGGGGAGGTAGGTCACATCCCAGGTGGCTGCTGTCATTACAGGGTTTAAGGCGTCGTCTAAAACAGGCAAAAAAATTTTTGGGTGTGACATCTGCCGATATTTATTAGAGGCCCAATTTTGCTATGGGGGGGGAGCATATCAAATTCACCCCGCAAAAAAAAATAAGTTTTTTTTTTTTTTAAATAAGAAAAAACTAATAACAATAAAAGGTTTAAAAACAAACAATAATAATAAAAAACAATAACAAATTTATAATAACAGTAGCCGTATCGTAAAAGAATTTAAAAGCAGTTTAAAAATAAAATTTAGACAAACAGCTCAAAAGTGCTACATAAAACCCGCATGAATTCAACCATAAAACATTCCCCCGGGCCCACACAAAATTCAAAACCCAAAAGCTTTTAAAAAACCCCCCAAACAAAATCAAAACCCCTTCCAAAAGCACACCCCACACACCACCCCAACACCCACACACACAACCGCCCTTTAATTTTAAAAAAAAGTCTGTTTGGTTTTCCCCTTTGCTCCCTATTTTAAAAAGGGAAAGGTAAAGGGGGGGAGGGAGAAAGGGGGAAGGGGGGAGGTAACCGTTAACCCTTTCACCCACAGAAGGGAAGATTTTAAATTTTTCCCGCCCACGGGGGGGGGGGGGGGAAAAAAAAAGGTAAACGCAGCCCCAAGGTAAATTTTAAAACAGTCAATTTATGGTTTTTACTTTCCCCTTTTGTAAATTTAACTTTTTAGTATTATAAATTTTTTTTTTTCTAAATATTTTAAAATTTTTTCTAAACTTATTATATTTCTAGGGGATTATAAAATCTTTTTTAGTCTTTTAATATATTTATAGTATTATAATATCTAAATTATATTTTTTATATAGTAATATCTTTTAGTATAAATTTTATCTTTTAGGGATTATAAGAATTTTTTTAGTATTTTGAGTTTTCTGGTAAATTTTATTTTAGTAGTATTCCCTTACTACTCTTTGAATATCCAAAAAAAAATAACCTTTCCCGAATATTCAGGATGGTGATTATAATTTCATGCTGGGAAAAACCATACACCCCAAAACCCCGATCCCTGGGAAAAACAACTTGGGGTGTGTGTGTGTGTGTGAGTGTGGGTGTGGTGTGTGTTTTGGGGTGGGGTGTTTTGTGTCTGTGGTGTGTTTGTGTGTGTGTGTGTGTGTGTGTGGTTGGGTTTTTTTGTGTGTGTGGGGTGGGGTGTGTGGGGTGTGTGGGTGTGTGTTTGTTTTTGTTTGGTGTCCTGTTGGGGTTGTGTGGTGTGTGGGGGTGTGTGTGTGGGTGTCTGTGTGTGTGTGGGCTGTGTCTGTGTCTGTGTTTTGTGTGTGTGTGGGGTGTGTTGTCCCGTGTTTTGTGTCTGTGTTTTGTTTTGTGGGGTGTGTGGTGTGTGTGTGTGTGGGGGGTTGTGGTGTCTGTGTCTGGTTTTGTGTGTGTGTTTTGTGTGTGGGTTGTGGGTCTTTGTTTTGTGTGTTTTGTGTGTGTGGTTTTGTGTGTGTTTGTGTGGGTTGTTGTGGTTTTGTGTTGTGTGTTTTTGGTTTTTTTTGTGTGTGGTGTGGGTTTGGGGTCTGTGTCTGTGTGTGGGGTTTTGTGTGGGGTGTGTGGGGGGTCTGTTCTGTGTTGGTTTGGGTGTGTGGTTTGGGTGTTTTGTGGTGTGTGGTGTGTGGTGTGTGTTGTTTTTCTTTTTGTTGTGGTGGGTTGTGTGTGTGTTTTGTTTGGTCCGTTCCGTGGCCTGGCGATTTCCATCAAAAACATAAACTGGGCATCTCCTGAAGAGGGGAAAACACTTTTCCCTTTTAAAAATTTCCCCGGGGCGGCCACACTCCTCCCCCTCCTCCTCCTCCTTCCTCCTCCCCCCTCCCCTCCCCCTCCTCCTCCTCTTTCCCCTTTTCCCCTTCCCCCTCCTCCTTTCCCCCCCCCTAAATTTAGACCCACCACCACCACCACCACCACCCCCCACCAACCTCCAACAACAACAACAACAACAACAACAACAACAACAACAACAACAAACATCTCTCGCTTCTTCCTTCTCTTGATTTTACCTTTTCCTTTTAGGTTGAAAAAATCTTAAAGTCTCTCTGAGGGAGGTAAGGAAGATAGGAGATGGAGACATGGAGGAGAGAGAGAGAGAGAGAGAGAGAGAGAGAGAGAGAGAGAGAGAGAGAGAGAGAGAGAGAGAGAGAGAGAGAGAGAGGAGAGAGGAGAGGAGAAGAGAGAAGAGAGAGATGAGAGAGAGAGAGAGAGAGAGAGAGAGAGAGAGAGAGAGAGAGAGAGAGGGGGGCATGGGGTTGAAGGAGAGAGAGAAAGGGAGGGAAAGAGAAACGGGGTGGGAATAATAAAGGACGAACATGTCTCTTTAAACATTAAAATCCCAGGCGAGGGGAAGGACAGGTAGAGGGGAAGATAGGAGCTCCCCTTTCAAATCATTCTTAGCAGTGGTGTAAAATTAAAGAAGGGAAGAAGGGGAAATGAGGATGAAGGGAAGGAAAAGAGGGGAAGGAATAAGATGTCAACAGGAAATAAGAGGAAGTAAGGAATGAGAGGGAAGATAATAGAATGAGTAAGGGTAAGAGAAGTTATTAGAAGAAGGAAATGAGGCGGAATAGGAGGAAATGAAGGAGAGAATGGAAATATAAAAGAAGAGGGAAAGAACAAAGGAGAATAAATCAAGTGAGAATACAATATAATAAGATTGGAAAGGCGAATAAAAGAATTAGAGAAATACAAAGGAAAATTAGGCTTATTGAATGTAATAAAAGTTGCGCCGAGAAAAAAAAAAAGGAAAAAGATAAAAAAAAAAGGTTAAACTCAAATAAAACTGCAAATAAGAAATACTATAGGAAAGGCTAAGACAAAGGAACATAACGAAGCTTTGAAAAATGATAATGAAGTGTTCCAGACTTTGTAAAGGACTGAAAGTTAAAAAGGAAAGTATGAAAAAAGAAAACAGTTTGCGAAGGGAGAGTTTGCGAAGGAGTGTGTCTGTCTGTCTGTCTGTCTGTCTGTTTTGGGTAGCCGAAACTGTAAATTCAATTTTGATGAGAGTAAGATAAAAAAAAATCGCAAATAAATCATAGGTGGTAAGCGGCTTGGTCCCATGTCGATTGAATCATTTTGAAGAGGGGTTTTGGGCTAAAAACACTTTTCAGAGATTAGATTACAGGAATAAACTCTGCGGGAACGTCATGCCGTAATTCACTAATTCCGTAGACTCATGGACTTACCGTTTTGTGCGCGTGTGTGAGTGTGTGTGTTGGAATCATACGGAACGTGGTCTACCCCGAGGCACTTTGACCAGTGACCAACGGCAGCAACAACACGATTGGAGTTTGCAATCACATGTTGTCTAATATATACTACTACTACCAACATCAATGCATGGGTCCGAAGGGCCCACAAGCACTTGTTTTATCTAGGTATAATATGTAGTTTCCCGTAAGTTGTTGTTTTTGTTATTGTTTTTTTTCTCTCTCTCTCTCTCTCTCTCTCTCTCTCTCTCTCTCTCTCTCTCTCTCTCTCTCTCTCTCTCTCTCTCTCTCTCTCTCTCTCTCTCTCTCTCTCTCTCTCTCTCTCTCTCTCTCTCTCTCTCTCTCTCTCTCTCTCTCTCTCTCTCTCTCTCTCTCTCTCCCCCTGTTTCTAAAAAAAAGTGGTAGAAATAAATAGTGCTAAAAGTGCTAAAAATACTAGAAAAAACTACTCTGTGATTTTTTAGATGACCGAGAGGCAAAAATTAAAATAGGCACATACTTATGTGTCCGTATTAAACTACGCTGCGGCGTGCCCCAGGGTAGTGTATTATCTCCGACGCTATTCATCACATACACCAGAGACATACCAGACCCAATACAGGGCACAAACATATCATACGCAGACGACATCACTCAAATAATACACTACCCGGGTAAATCAAAGGAAATGCTCAACCGAATAACGGCGAGAGAAGTCAGCCGCATAAACAAATACGAACGACAATGGAAAATATAAACAAATTCACAGCTATAAGACTGGGAGCAAAGACCGAAGAAGACTTACTCATCGAGGAAGAAATGCTTGACACCCAAATGAAAGGCAAAACACTCGCTCTCACAATTAACAACAGAGGATATATACAACACATAAAAGACAGACAACACAAGGCCTTTGGAGCACTAACACGACTATTCCGATTTAGAAGTATGCCTATCAAAATTAAAACACATCTAGTCAAAGCACTGGTCCTACCAATCCTGGACTACCCACCTATCCCAACATTATCAATGAGCAAAACACAAATTAGCAAACTACAAAGTAACACAAAACAAAGCTTCAGATTGCTACAGAAACAGAGATACCCACACCACACTCAACACACAAGAAATACATGAATTACAAAAAAACAGAAACCGATTAACATAAGGGACTACAAAGAGACGAAAACATAGGGAAGGAAACTAGAAGATGAAGAGAATCCTCTACTAATTAACACTAAACAAAGACAAGAAATATCAGAAAATACAATATGAACTTCCTAGTACACTAATAACATGCAAACTATACAGAACCACATACCATTAAAAACTGAAACATGATTAGTAGATATACAACATAAAATACATGCAACACCTATTACCAAAAACCACAATGCATAAAAACTTCAAAACATATATCACAAGACACAGCAAGGTGGACTGCCCCCCAACTATCTACTTCTACTGTATTTCATATTTTTGCAACCGCTTTCCCTTCCACCTCTCTCTCCCTCAAACTACCTAAAAAAAGAGAATAATAAAAAAAAAATTGTGGATGCCACAACACTCAACCTTTTTGTACGCGTGGTCGAAGGCAGTCTGAACTGAGGCTTGTGCAATATTATCAGAAGGAAATGCTATTCGATATATTAAACAATTGGAGGACAGTAGATAATAAGGAAAAGTATGTTGTTATAAAAAATGGGGAGGTTCTTTTTATTAGGTGTAGATTAATTTAAAGGATATTGTATTTTATTAGAATTTTATTAGATTAAGATTTTTTATTAGATACTACTGTGCGAATGCAGAATGAGGAAATTGTCTAATGTAAAGTTTCAATTAAGTTAGAAGGTAAAATGATGAATTATAACAAAGAATTAGAAGTATAAAGTCTAAAAACGCATGGAAGGAAAAAAAAGGCTATATGTAAAGTTTTCCAATTAAGTTAGAAGTGAAAAATGAGACTTATAACAAAGATGGGAAAAGGTCAAAGGTCAAGCGTCAAGCTCCAATTAAGTTAGAAGGTAAAATGTGTAATTAGAAACAAGGGTGATCACGCAAGGAAGGAGAAAAAACTGAGTCTGACACAAAGAGGTTCCGGAGGGTGGTAATTCTCTGCCCCTGGTAACCTAACACTGAGGCTTAGTGAGGGCGTACAGGTGCGTGGTCAGGTGCCTAATGTATGTATGTATGCACGTGTTCCCTTAAGACCTGCAAACACCTGATGTTTGTATCCCCGCAGCTAAGGTTAACAGTGTGATGCAATTACCTGGCACTTACCGGCGGCACTTGGCACTTAACGGTTCCCGCCTGTTGTCTCGTTTCAGTCTCTTCAGTGGTACTTTTGTTTTACATTTGATCATTATTGCGTTGTAGGAGATGAAGTATACATGTGTTTGTGTGTGGCGTGTGTGGTTGTTGTGTGTGTGTGTGTGTGTGTGTGTGTGTGTGTTGTGTGTGTGTTTGTGTTATTGTGTTTACGGGGCTGTGGTTTGCTGTGTGTGTGTGTGTGTGTGTGTTTGTGCTGTGTGTGTGTGTGGTTGTTTTATTGTGTTTACGGGGGCATTTGTGTGATGTGTGTGTTTGTGTTGGTTTGTGTATTGTGTTTACGGGGCATTTGTGGTATAGTGTATGTGTGTGTGTGTGTGTGTGTTTGTGTTATTGTGTTTACGGGTGCATTTGTGTGTATATATGTCTGTGTGTGTGTTGTGTGTGTGTGTGTTGTGTGTGTGTGTTTGTTGTGTTATGTGTTTACGGGGCATTTGTGGGTGTATGTGTGTGTGTGTGTGTGTGTGTGTGTGTGGTGTTTGTGTTATGTGGTTTACGGGCATTTGCTGTGTCTGTGTGGTGTGTGGTGTGTGTTTGTGTTATTGTGTAAGGGGCATTTGTGTGTAGTGTGTGTGGCATGTGTGTGTGTGTGTGTGTGTGTGTGGTGTGTGTGTGTGTGTGTGTGTGTGTGTGTGTGTGTGTGTGGTTGTGTGTGTGGGTTGGGTGATGTCTGTCTTTCCTTACTTTTTTTTTTTCTCTCCTCCTCTCTCTCTCTCTCTCTCTCTCTCTCTCTCTCTCTCTCTTCTCTCTCTCTCTCTCTCTTCCTCGCTCTCTCTCTCTCTCTCTATCTCTCCTATCTCTCTCTCTCTCTCTCTCTCTCTCTCTCTCTCTCTTCTCTCTCTCTTCTCTTTCCCCCTACCCACACCACACACTGATCGAAGGAAGAAGCAAGTGGAGTGTCAGCTAAAAAGTGAAATGAATCGATGAAATGTAAATAAATAAAAAATGATACAGGAAATGTTGCAGCCAAGATGATACGATGGGTGGTCGGTGGTGATGGTTGGTGGTGGTGGGGTGTGGTGGTGGCTTGGTGGTGGGTGGCGGGGTGGTGGTGGTGGTAGTGGTAGTTTCTAGTGGTGGGATGGTGGTGGTGGTGGTGGTGGTCCTAGGGTGGTTGGTGGTGGTGGTTGGTGGTGGTGGCTTGGTGGTGGGTGGGGTGGTGTGGTGGTGTTGGTAGTGGTAGTGGTAGTGGTGGTGGTGGTGGTGGTGGTGGTGGGTGGTGCTTGGTGGGGGCTGGGATGGTGGGGGCGGAGGGTGGTGGTGTGGGCGAGTTTATCCCCCACATCACGGAGAGATATGAGATCGACGGTGAATACTGACAGATACAAAAAATATCTGAAAAAAAATATCACATGTAATTCAGTGGTCAAATAAAAAAAAACTGGAAAAAAAGTGTAGGGGTGTTGAGAGCGGGAGAGGAGGAGCCGGAGGAGGAAGTGGAAGTCAGATGTGGTGATGTATGTAGGTCACTACCACCACACACACACACACACACACACACACACACAACACACACACACACACACACACACACACAACCACCACACACACAATCATGAGCGTTCATCGACACAATTATCAATCACATTTCCATTACCGATTTGAAATCTGTGTGCAAACCATTCAGATCCAGAAAACTAGGCGGGATACATTTCATTTGTGTGTGTATGTTTGCCAACCTATATCTATCTTGTTTATCTATATGTGTTATGGGCTCAGTCCGGTAATGTTTCCTGATCTATGTGGTTTGTCATTTGTGGCAGTTTGTAGTTATACACAACGGCTGTTTACTCATTTTACCTAGGCTGGTAGACTATGTATGATGATTATTGTCTTCCTGTATATCCGTCTATTTATGTCCCTATGTCAAAATGTCTTGCATTTAACACACACACACACACACACAACACACACACCACACACAAAACACAACACAAAACACACACACACACACACACACACACACACACACACACACACCAAACACCAAACCATACACACACATACACACACACACACATACAAATACTAAATAAACGAGTCAAAACAGTTTTTTTAAATGGCTTTTGTATAGATGCCTACATGACTGACCCACACACACAACACACACACACACACACACACAACACCCACAAACACACACACACACACACACCCACCACCCACAACACACACACACACACACACAGAAAGCCCACACAACCACAATATGCACACATATGCCATAGACATGGACTGTAGGGCGAGGCTTCGATTCACTGCATCCAACACACATACACAACCACAACACACACACACACTTCACAATCACACTCACACACTACACCACACACACACAACACACACACGAACCAACACACACACAAAATATCATCTATCAAAACAAAAACAATACAAGCTAGCACTACATAGCATCGTTCATAGTTATATTCAATTTCCATTCTGCATTGCTTCACCATGCAGATCACCAGAAGAGGAGTCACGCTGCTTCGAACTCCACAACTTCGACACCAACTGAAACACCGGAGGGCGTCAGTCTGCCCCTAACGGCAGTGGGAGTGAGAGGGACGCCTCGCCTCACCCTCTCTCCCGCTGTCCTCTGGAAACTGGTACTAAAATGGACAACCCCAACGTGAACTATCCTTGTGTGTGATCCTTTAGCCTTCCCTGTAACACTCGGGTTCGGAAGGAGTGGCTGACGAAGAGGTTGTGTTAGTGGCATAGAATCAGAGATTGGTGAGAGAAAAGAAAAATACCTCGTTAGCTTTTTCAAAAATCTGCTCTACTTATGTAAGTACCAATATACATCTGTTCTTTACGTTATCTAATTATATGTATTACACAGTATAAAATCAATCGTTTATTTCATATCTTACGTAAGTGGGGATCTAGTGTCTTTTACAGCGTTATATTTTGTCATTTACGTTGGTTGTAATGTTGCCTTCATGAGTTGGCATCTCTTGAACCTTGTGAGGTAGTGTGGAAACCACAGAGTACACCACTAGAGCGGCGCATCCCTACCAGTCGGGGTAGGCCGGAGTCGAAGCACGCGGGGCCTGGTGGCGAACATGCAACCATGATACTCGACGATATTTGTCAGAACGGGACAAGTTTTTACGTTTATTGTCATTTTTTATCAACTGCTTATTTTGCGTTGGTATGTGTCACTACCAACGGCATCGGGAAATGTGTTTGTTGTATTCCGAGCAGTGAATGGAAATTCAATGCAAGCAAAAATTATAGAAATAGATAGACGAGTTGAAGCAAAAAAAGTGAGAGAAAATGTTTGTGCACTTATTTTTATTTTAGTTTCATATCTTATTCTAGGTATGACTTACTGTCATTAAATGTTGCTCATGATAGCCAGCAATGTCTCGTGAACACAATGGTAGGGCAGTAATTTTATGAATATCATCTGTAGCTTGATAAACACCGGACTTATAACCTGATGTCGTGATGGCAAAGATTCTCCCTCTAATCTGTGACTGGCCTCAGTCTCCATAGAGCGCGGATTTGGGTTTATTTGTAATTGAAAGAGATATTTGATATATATGTAGGTTCATGTTTAAGAGAGAATACATTCTCATATGTCACTGCCAAACTTTTTTCATTATGTGTTGAGTATTTCAAAAATCGTAAATAACTTGCTGTTAGGGCTGGGACGAACAGGCTGAGAACACTGCGGGCTGGAGGCTACGGAAGCGCTGTGACTGGGAGGGTGGAGGGTAAAGGCCGGTTCAACTTGAGTTTTTCGGCATTTTTGTAGGACAGAGAAGCGTCTCTTGCTGGGATAGTGCGGCGATTACGTCACACACACAATTCGTTTCGGTCGACAAATCGTCTTCTTCTTGTGACCTTTCTGCTAATATCGCCAAAAGACACTCTACGTTGTCGTGTCTTTGGTATCGCTTTGTAGGTCGTCTGTCAAGCTCGGCTGACGACGAGGGTCGGTCCCTGACATTCCGTGCATGATCAGGGGTCACGTCGCGCTAGGGGACTAGGGGGGTAGTGGCTGCTTGTGTGTATTTCGGCGCCGAACGATAGTTTCGCCGCCACTTTATTATGAAGTAGTATTGATAGTTTCATTTTTTCCTTGATATCATTACTAAATCAAACCCCACGTAACTAACCGAAATAATCTGATTTAAACTAACAACAGTTTCTGGCTGTAGCTAAAATTGGAAAATTTTTCGGTATTAGTGTAACGCATGGCATGGATAATATGGGAAATTGGGATTAAAATTAAGGATAAAAAGATCTGCAGGAGATGTAAGTTAAATTTGTTAGTTTTAGTGCCCAATTACGAAAAAATTATACCCATAATTGGGGTGATTGGCGAGAGGGTGGTGCTGGCTTCATGCGTTATTTGAATTTTGGCGCGCGAAATCTCGGCAGGCGGATCAATAAAAGACGAGTGAGCGGTGGCGTGTAGTGATAAAAAATTTTTTTTTTAAACTTTATTGCGATCAGACACCAGCCCCAGACCCAGACGCCTTCCGGTCGATAAAATGCGACAAAAACCCCGTGTGAACACCTTAATAAACCTGGGCGAGGAAATATTACCAACAAGGCTGCGGAAGCGACGATCACCACGGCGAAAAAGCTGTTCGCGTCACAAGTTTTTCTGTTCATCGTAATTTTTTACCATCTACTTATTGTTGTATTGGTACGTGTCACATACAGCGGAATCCAGAGAAATGTGCTGATTACGATACGTAATGAAAAATCAATGCAGCAAAATTACTGATACTAGGGAGTGAAGCAAGGAAGTGAAAAAAATTGTTTATTGCCCTATTTTATTTGCTCCCCATTTGTTATTCTAGGTTGATAGCTTATTGTATTAAAATTAAATTCATGATGTGGAGCAAGCTCTTGTGAAGACGGATGATAGGTTCAGTATTCTAGATATTAATATGTAGTTGATAATATCGTGTAAGAGTACAAAACATGTCGTGGGGCCAGAGCTATCCTCTGTGGCCGCAGAGTATCATGGTGATGCGGCCCGAAGACACTCCGGTTGAGTCAGCTGTGCCCCCCTATAACTATAATGAGTAGTATAAACAGTGTATAAACTCTGTGGTTGGAATGTCCTCGCGCCCGTGATTGGCTGAGGTGGTGGTGGCTCTCGTGTGCGCTATTGGTTGTTTATTGTGCAAGGGTTTACGTCTCTATGGCTCACAACTGCTGTTTTTAATAGTAATGGAGTGATTTTTTTGTGTAAAGTGAAGGTAAAGGGTGTTTGTATATTGGTATAGTGGCTTTAGAAGGAAAGGGGGGAGGAGAGAGAGAGAGAGAGAGAGAGAGGAGAGGAGAGAGAGATGAGGCCGAGAGAGAAGATGAGAAGGAGAGAGAGAGAGCGACGAGAGAGAGAGAGAGAGAGAGAGAGAGATAAACAACAAAACCACCCGTAAAGAAACGAATAACACCCATTATCCAGGACCATTTTCTTAACGTAGCAAGTATGCGATTAAAGAATGGTCACAGGGAATGATGCAACACCCTAAGGCCTATCATGGGAATATAGGCCTAATGAAGGGATTGTTCTAATGGTGGTTTGGTCACCACTTTTTTGTCACCACTTGTCGATTGAAGAGATTGGCGCCTGGAAATGGCAAGTCCAGGGAATTAGAATGAAGATTGGGTCAATTGCCTAATGGGGAAAGAGAGGAAGCGGGGAAGGATAGTAAGGGTGAAGGAGAGGAGGAAGGATGATGCTAAGGGAGTAGGGGATGAAAAGTGACAAGGATAAAGAGGGGAAGGAGGGGAAAGGATAGATAAGGGGGTGAAGGAGAGGAGGAAGGATGCTGTAAGGGAGTAAGGATGAAAAAGTGACAAGGTGAATATAAAAAGGATAAAGAAGAAAGGTTACACTGAGACGAGGGATTAATGGTAAGGTGTGTGTAATGTGGCCTGTTTTTTTATTACTTTTTTTTTTTTATTCTGCTTGCCACTCTTTATGCTCTTCCTCTCTTCACCCTGCTCTTCTATTTTCTCGTAATCTTCCCTCATTAGTTTGATTTAGACACGTTTTTTTATTTTCTTTTTGTTTCCTTTTCTCTCCTAGTATTCTGCTTCTTCCCTTTTTATTTTTTTTACCTCTTACTTCTACTCCACCCACCACCACACCACCACCCTCACCCTACCCTCCCCTCACCTCACCACCACCTCACCACCACACCACCTCACCATCCACACCACCACCACCTCACGCCACCACCACCACCACCACCCCTCACACCACCACCACCACCCATCACACCTCACATCACCGCCACCACCATCACTAAAACAACCATCACCACCAACACCGTTTTATCACCACCACCATCACTACCACCACCATCACTACCACCACCATCACCACCACCATCACTCACCACCTATCACATACCCATCACCACCACCCATCACTACCACCACACCATCACACCACCACCACCACCACCCTCACCACCAATCACCACACCACCTCACACCACACCACCACCACCACCCACCACTATCACAACCACACCCCATCATTATCACCACCATCACCAACACCACACTACACCACCACCACCACCAGTATCACACCACCACACCACCCTCACCGCCACCACATCACCACTACACCGCCACCACACATCATTTATCACATCATCACAAGAATGCTTAATGGGGGAACGTGCTTGTTAGTGCGAGAAAAAAAAAAAGCACAGTAGAGCATAGAGTAGTCCTAATGAATGTATGGCACCTCATTTAATCCAGCTGCCTGAGAAGAGAGAGAGAGAGAGAGAGAAAGCAGATGAAGAGAATGGGAGAGAGAGAATGAGAGAGAGAATGAGGAGAGAGAGAATGAGAATATATAGGTATCATCACACTTGTAAACTACATACTGTGAGTGTGTTTATAAATTTGTGGGATGAATTGCGTGTATTTGTCGCCGGCACGGTTTTGGGTGTCGGTTAGTGTCCTACACGCGACCTACTATTAATTCCCAATTTATAACACTGCTCATTAAGGGTTAATTAATGTGCAATTATGCGGCATTTACAGGAATATTCATGTCAGCTGACGCCGCACCAGATACTCCAATATCTACTTTGGGAGAGAGAGAGAGAGAGAGAGAGAAAAAAAAAAACAGAGACAGATAGACGCAGACCAGACAGAAAGGACAGACAGATAGACAGACAGAGAGCGAGGAAAATAATGATGGACACCAGGACATACAGGGGACAACATAGGACAGGCCACAGGGACAGACCTTGACAGACAGACAGACACAGATAAACAGACAGACAGACAGACAGACCGACCAAGACAGACACCAACTCTAAGTTCATGAAAGTGAAACACAAATCTTAACTGAAACCTCTTTTTTTCATCATCGGTTGGACACTCATCACACACACATGCACACACGCGCGCGCACACACACACACACACACACACACACACACACACACACACACACACACACACACACACACACACACACACACACACACACACACACACACACACACACACACACACACACACACACACACACACACATGCAAACACACACACACACCACACCACACCCACACACACACACCACACACACACACACCACACACACACACACACATGCACACACACACACACAACAACACCACACACAACACACATGCACACGCGCAACGCACGCACACACGCACACACACACCACACACACACACACACACACACACACACACACACACACACACACACACACACACACACACACACACACACACACACACACACACACACACACACCTGTAGTAAACACGAAACATAAACAACTGGAAAGGTTACTCTGTTGAAAAGAGAAAAAAAGCTGCATTCTTTTATATATACATTTTTTCCTATTGTGCAAAATGGCAGCGTTGCATGTAGGTGCCTGTCAAGTGCTGCTATGGACACTAGCACTGCACTCTCTCTCTCTCTCTCTCTCTCTCTCTCTCTCTCTCTCTCTCTCTCTCTCTCCTCTCTCTCTCTCTCTCTCTCCTCTCTTCCCCTCTCTCTCTTTTCTCTCTTCTCTCTCTTCTCTCTCTCTCCTCTTCTCTCTCTCTCTCTCTCTCTCTCTCTCTCTCTCTCTCTCTCTCTCTCTCTCTCTCTCTCACTAGTCGCGTGGGAATAAGATGAAGTAAGGAAGGAAGGAATAGAGGATGCGAAGGTTAGGTAAGAGAGAGTGACAAAGGAAGGGAGGAAGGAAAGAAGGAAGGAAGGAAGGAAAGCAAAGGTTAGGTAAGAGAGAGTGACAAAGGAAGGGAGGAAGGAAAGAAGGAAGGAAGGAAGGAAGCGAAAGGGTTTGGTAAGAGTGTGACAAAGGAAGGGAGGAAGGAAGGAAGGAAGGAAAGCAAAGGTTAGGTAAGAGAGAGTGACAAAGGAAGGGAGGAAGGAAGGAAGGAAGGAAAGCAAAGGTTAGGTAAGAGAGAGTGACAAAGGGAGGGAGGAAGGAAAGAAGGAAGGAAGGAAGGAAAGCAAAGGTTAGGTAAGAGAGTGACAAAGGGAGGGAGGAAGGAAAGAAGGAAGGAAGGAAGGAAAGCAAAGGTTAGGTAAGAGAGAGTGACAAAGGGAGGGAGGAAGGAAAGAAGGAAGGAAGGAAGGAAAGCAAAGGTTAGGTAAGAGAGTGACAAAGGAAGGGAGGAATGAAAAGAAGGAAGGAAGGAAGGAAAGCAAAAGGGTTTGGTAAGAGAGTGACAAAGGGAGGGAGGAAGGAAGGAAGGAAGGAAAGCAAAGGTTAGGTAAGAGAGTGGACAAAAGGGAGGGAGGAAGGAAAGGAAGGAAGGAAGGAAAGGAAAGGGAAAGGAAAGGAAAAGCGAAGGTTAGGTAAGAGAGTGACAAAGGGAGGGAGGAAGGAAAAGAAGGAAGGAAGGAAGGAAGGAAAGCAAAGGTTAGGTAAGAGAGAGTGACAAAGGAAGGGAGGAAGGAAAGAAGGAAGGAAAGCAAAGGTTAGGTAAGAGAGAAGGACAAAGGAAGGAAGGGAGGAAGGAAGGAAGGAAGGAAAGGTGAGGTAGAGAAAAAGACAAAGGGGAGCCACAGAATATTCCTCTGATCAATGACAAAAAGTAGTGAGGCGAACGACAAAGAAATGAGTTGTGTAACTATGATACATACTCGCATAGCTTCGTATTGGGTGAAATATTTCATACCTGACCTTCACCTACATTGAGAAAAGAGAGAAGAGAGAGGGGAGAGAGAGAAGAGAGAGAGAGAGAGAGAGAGGAAGAGAGAGAG
Source organism: Chionoecetes opilio (assembly GCA_016584305.1). NCBI lineage: Eukaryota > Metazoa > Arthropoda > Malacostraca > Decapoda > Majidae > Chionoecetes > Chionoecetes opilio. The sequence goes on along the minus strand of JACEEZ010010805.1, from coordinate 4,161 downwards.
GGGAGAGAGAGAGAGAGAGAGGAGAGAAGAGAGAGAGAGAAGAGAGAGAAGAGAGAGGAGAGAGAGAGAGGGGAGAGAGAGAGAGAGAGAGAGAGGAGAGAGGAGAAGAGAGAGAGAGAGAGAGGAAGAGGGAGAGAGAGAGAGAGGAGAGAGAAGAGAGGAGTAGAGAGAGAGAGAGAGAGAGAGAGAGGGAAGGAAGAGAGAGAGAGGAGGAGGAGAGAGAGAGAGAGAGAGAGAGAGAGAGTAGGAAAATAAGATACTGAACACGTCATAGCGAGAAGAAATATGAAGACGAGAGGACGTGTTTAGTGTTTACCTTGGAAGCAGCATTAAGGAAAGCGTCAGGTATACTTATTGAGGTCGAAGTATAACAAGGGAGTTTGGATTGGCCGAGGAATTGTGTCGAACTGCAACGAAGAAATCGGCGTCCGTAATTCTACACTCTTGTATAAATGAACAGTATTTTACCTCTTCCTAAACCAAGAGTGCTACGTGGGCAAGCGTGTTAGGAGGAGGAGGAGGAGGAGGAGGAGGAGGAGGAGGATTAAAATGAATAATATAGTAAGAGGGAGTAAGAACGTGTCTGTCTGTCTGTCTGACTGTCTGTCTGTGTGCGTGTGCGCGTGTGCGTGCGTGCGTGCGTGCGTGCGTGCGTGCGTGTGTGCATGCGTGCGTGCGTGTGTGTGTTCTCTTCTTTCCTCCTGTTCTCCTATATAGTACAGCTTCTTAGCAAATATATTGTTCAAATTGTGATAAAAGCAACAGACTTGGTGTACTTATAATATGCTAGACACTGAATAATATAAGGGGAGGACCACAACTAAATGTGCATGAGAAGGGGACGTGGCACCAAAAAACAAAATGGCCGCCATGAAATACCGAAAAATATCTTTAGCGACCTAGATATGCTTCTAATATATATTTTTGAGTGGTTTAAAATACTAGACTATGGTTTGTGGACATGCCCAATCCATTAAGATCTATAGCTGAATGATTGGAAGCATCTCTAATTTGCATATTTTCAAAATGGCGTCCATTTTGCTTTAAATAAAGCATTTAGAAGCAAACAAAAAGCACAACACGGTGTACATATCTCATCCTTTATATGATACTGCCTTGTAGTTTGTCTGCACAACATTTATATGATACTGCCTTGTAGTTTGTCTGCACAACATTTATATGATACTGCCTTGTAGTTTGTCTGCACAACATTTATATGATACTGCCTTGTAGTTTGTCTGCACAACATTTATATGATACTGCCTTGTAGTTTGTCTGCACAACATTTGCAAATGAAATACAATATATGGGAATAGAACCAAATTATTTAATGTGATATTGTAGCATTTGTCCAGTGATACTGATGCAAATTATTCTTGCATGTGCACATGTTGACCACAGTTCGAAGTGACATATCGATCGAGTATCTGCAGTCCATTTACTGTACACAGCCACCTTGGCAGACACACAGTTCAGTGCAGCTAAGGTCGTTCCTCTTGCACTTGCAGAGTCCCCTGCATGCTTTCTTACACCCACAGCGAATAAGTTCATGACATTGTGATTGTGAAGAGAAAGTGTGAGTCCAGCAGACTTGTTGTCATTCTGGGGTTGGTCGTGTATGTTGGCTCCCTCTAAGACCATATTTACCAAGGCTTTCAGATTCCCTGGGACTGCTTCATCATGGCATTTCTCCGTAAAGGACCCACTAAAACTGTAGTCCATCTAGAACATATCCCGTCTCACTATTTCTGCAGCCTTTGCTAGAATCACTGCGTCTGACTCCATGTGTTGACTGCGTGCAATCTTTATACTTGCACCAACGTCTTTCTCAAACATCAGCAACATATTTCTTCCCTCTGAATGTGCTCTCAGGCCTGGAACCATCCTTATCAGTGACTCTTTAAGTCGTGTGCTATTGGGCGAACATTGATGACAACATCCATTTGTGATAGCCTGACTGTGTACATTTTTAGGAGATCGGCAAGGCGAAATACTGCGCACGAATCAGGATCTCTGGCCTCTTCTATGAAAGTGACCAACTCTGCTAGAACAAGTGCTTTTGACTCAGCCTCATGGGTCTCTTCACTAGTTGAGCACTCGCGTGCATGACGTTCACGGTTGTAGAGACCAGCCAAACACTTTGCGTGATATTGAGCGTCTTGTGCCACCAAGTCTCTTGTTCCCAGTTTGACCAAGAGTGCCCTGTCTTGAAGGAGTGTTGCTGCATTTCTCACCCTTGTGTTCATATCTTGTGTCGAGGCATCATGCAGTCCATCTTTCCCTCCTAGTTCGCCACAGAAAAAACATACATTGCTTTGGTGTACGTTGACAAGTCCTATACTGGTTCTTGTTTTCACCGGACTGCAGTCCTCTGCTTGATCGCTCGATTTCCGCTTTCTTGCTCTGGCCAAGTGGTAGGAATCAAACCTGTTGTAGCAGGTTTTGTGCCACTAAGCCTTGTGTTTTTCTAATGCTCGCTGTACACCTTCACCTTCGTCAAGTCGTTTTGGATCTACGTCCAATGAAATTTCGCCCAGGTTTTCAAACCTGCACCACCTGCTTCCCTCCTTCCCTGCCTCCTCCCCGCTGGCACATTCCCGTTTTCTGGAAGAGTATGTGGCGTTTACTCTTGAATACATCAGGTTAGATTACGTTGGGTTATGGTTAGGGTAGGTTTGGTAGTACATCATGAGCGAAAGTAACTTTGAATGGGAATCACAATGAGGGTATTTTCGAGAAGTTCCTATGGTTAGTTTCGGAGCTACAGCCAAGCGTCTTCACTTGGAATCGGAAACCACATACTCGCATAGAGAATGGGAATATGCCTCCCGCTGTGAACCGAGCGTGCTACCACCCGTGTGTGTGTGTGTGTGTGTGTGTGAGTGTGAGTGTGAGTGTGAGTGTGAGTGTGAGTGTGAGTGTGAGTGTGAGTGTGAGTGTGAGTGTGTGTGTGTGTGTGTGTGTGTGTGTGTGAGTGTGAGTGTGAGTGTGAGTGTGAGTGAGAGAGAGAGAGAGACGCGGGGTGAAGGCTTGTCAGGCAGGAACATGTTGGGAGAGACATGGGAGTTATTATAGAAAGGTCATTGTAGCTTGATTATCATTATTATCATTGTTATTTTTTGTTATAATTGCCTAATAATGTTATAATAACACACACACCACACACACACACACACACACACACACACACACACACACACACACACACACACACTGATACATCAAACGAGTTTTTTGTTTTGTGTGTGTGTTCGTTTGCATGAAAGTTCATAGGAAGGGATTGGCGTGAATTTTTGTTTTTTTCATGTTCCCTTTATGTTTTTTGTTGTTTGTGTGTGTTTCTCTCTCTCTCTCTCTCTCTCTCTCTCTCTCTCTCTCTCTCCTCTCTCTCTCTCTCTCCTCTCTCTCTCTCTCTCTCTCTCTCTCTCTCTCTCTCTCTCTCTCTCTCCTCTCTCTCTCTCTCTCTCTCTCTCTCTCTCTCTCTCAAAACTGTACCTACCTGCACGTAAGTCAGAAAAAATAGTTTAAACGCAAATCGGCAATTCATAACAACTTTAAGCAGCCAATTTCGGAGGAGAGGAAAAAAAAGAGCTGAGCGTTTTCTGAAAAAGGATTTAAACCTGCTTACGGCGATGCTCATCTACAGTTTGGTGGCAACGCTCCGTGATCTAATTACTGAGAGTGCAACACAAAAGCGTGAGAGGATGAATTACTCTTGTGTATGTTAGTGTGCTTGTAATACTAAAACAGGCGATGACGAGTATGTTAGGAGTACCACACACACACACACACACACACACACACACACACACACACACACACACACACACACACACACACACACACACACCACACACACACACACACACACACACACACACACACACACACACACACACACCACACACACACACACACACACACACACACACACACACACACACACACACACACAACACACACACACACACACCACACACACACACACACACACACACACACCACACACACACACACACACACACACACACACACACACACACACACACACACACACACACACACACACACACACCACACACACCACACCACCACCACCACCACACCACACACACACACAACACCACACAAACGCACACACACGACACACAACACCACAAC
>JACEEZ010010804.1:20000-25869 GCA_016584305.1 Chionoecetes opilio | reverse complement strand
TTTATCCTTCCATCTCTTTCTTTCATTTTCTTATTTCTATGTCATCCTTTTCTTTTCTCTCTTTTTTTCTAATTACTATGTGTTCCTTCTTTCCTTATATCCTTCCATTCTTCATCACATATTCTTCCTTAACCTTCTTTCTTGTCATGTTTACTTTACTTTATACGTCTCCCTTCCAAGTCTCAATCTCTTTTGTCTCTGTCTTCCTACCTCCCCTCTTCTCTCTCCCACCTCCCTTTCCTTGACTACCACGGGGGGGGTGTCACAGGGGGGCAAGAGGGGTCAGGGGGAAGGGGGGGGAGGTTTGACAGCAACAAGCTTCTCCTGTCATCCATAAACGTGTATTTTCACCTAAACAACTTGGTGAATGCTCCTCTGCTGTATTTCGTTTGTTTTTACTGCATTAAAGTGGCCCTCTCTCTCTCTCTCTCTCTCTCTCTCTCTCTCTCTCTCTCTCTCTCTCTCTCTCTCTCTCTCTCTCTCTCTCTCTCTCTCTCTCTCTCTCTCTCTCTCTCTCTCTCTCTCTCTTTCTCTGTCTTGTTGCCTGAAACCCAATTTGAAGTTCGAGCAATTGTGTAAACTAGACGGAACTTCCTACCTCTGTTCCTTCCTTCCCTCCATCCTTTCTCCTATCCCTCCTTCTTTCTTTCCTTCATTCCTTCCTTCTTTGCCTGTTCCCTTCTTTACATACTTTCTTTCCTACTTGTTTATCTTATTTTCCTTCCTCTTTCCTCGCTTCTTACCGTAATTTAATTCGTTCTTTGTGCATTTTATTTCCTCCTAACTTTCCCTCCTGTTTTTCTTCTTACTTTTTCTACAAGAACTACTACTACTACTACTACTACTACTACTACTACTACTACTACTACTACTACTACTACTACTACTACTACTACTACTACTACTACTACAAGAACTACTACTACTACTACTGCTACTACTACTACTACTACTACTACTACTACTACTACTACTACTACTACTACTACTACTACTACTACTACTACTACTACTACTACAAGAACTACTACTACTACTACTACTACTACTACTACTACTACTACTACTACTACTACTATTACTACTACTACTACTACTACTACTACTACTACTACAAGAACTACTACTACTACTACTACTACTACTACTACTACTACTACTACTACTACCACTACTACTACTACTACTACTACTACTACTACTACTACTACTACAAGAACTACTACTACTACTACTACTACTACTACCTACTACTACTACTACTACTACTACTACTACTACTATCTACTACTATCACTACGTACAATATTGGGGATTTCGCATTCAATAATATGCTTGAATTCCTATAAGCAATATATTTTTGAAAGCAAATCGAAATGTGTAGCAAGAAAGTATTGAGAAGCTTGATATTTTTCCTTCGTCCTCCTCCTCCTCCTCCTCCGCTTCCTCCTCCGCTTCCTCCTCCTCCTCCTCCTCCTCCTCCTCCTCCTCCTCCTCCTCCTCCTCCTCCTTCTCTTCCTCTTCCTCTTCCTCTTCCCATTCCTCTTCCTCCTCCTCCTCTTCCTCTTCCTCCCTCCTCCTCCTCCTCCTCCTCCTCCTCCTCCTCCTCCTCCTCCTCCTCTCCTCCTCCTCCTCCTCCTCCTCCTCCTCCTCCTCCCCTTCCTCTTCCTCTTCCTCCTCGCCATCATCAGCTAGTTCAATCTTCTTCAGGAATTCATCATCTGCTCTCTATTTCCCCTCTTCCTCCTCCTCCTCCTCCTCCTCCTCCTCCTCCTCCTCCTTCTCCTCCTCCTCCTCTTCCTCTTCCTCTTTCTGACGCCCCAATCAGTCAGCAACAGCCTGAGGTAAATATTGGCTGACGGCAGCATGAAAACAGCGTCTCAGCGGGGCACTTAAGTATCAAAGTCCTTCACGTGTGTATAGCATTTTCGACTTTGCTACCATCCTTCCCCCCTTCCCTCCCTCCCTCCCTCCTTCCCTCCCTCCCTTCAACTCCTTCATGAAATAAGCTGGCTTCGTATTTGCTTTGCTTTTATTTCCATATTCATTTTTATTTTATCATATTTTATTTACGAGTATGTCTAGTCTTCGCGTTTTATTTATTTATTTACTATTAATTTTTTTTTTTGGGGGGGGCGTTAGTTCTATGTAGACTTTGTATGTATGTAGTGTATGTATGTTTATTTTGTATGCATCTTTTGAAGTATGTTTTATTCTATGTAGACGTTTTTTCTCTCTTATTTTGCTGTTTCCCTCCATGCACTTTGCTATCCTAGAAACAAGACGAAAGTAAACAAGGGAAATAAGATCACATAATAACAAACACAAACATAACATAACGATAAAATAGGAATTCCTCATTTAATTCCTCCTTTTTTTCCTTTCGTGGTTAAAAAGAAAGTTTCATTCCTCTGTTTCCATGGCTTTTGATTTTTTTTTTTTTTTTTTTTTTTTTTTTTTTTTTTTCGAGGAGCGGAAAATATAAGAACAGGGCAGTTTATTAGCCAAAGGTATTCTCGGGGTCCCCTAAAAAAGGGTCCAAAAACCTTAATCCAGGGGATTTCCCCCTTAGGTTCAAAAAAAAAAAGGAGAAGGGAAAGGAGGAAAAAAGGGAATAAAAGGAAAGAAACAAAGAAATTTTATTACGTTCTTGAAAAATTTACTATTTTATTAAGAAAGAGATTTGTGTTGGTTTAATATAGTTTTTAGTTTAAAGAAATAAAAAATGATCGAAGGTGTAAAGTAGGTAGAGAAAGAAAAAAGTAATAGGAAATAAAAAAAGGGAAAAATTTTAAAATATAAATAATAAAATTAGACAATTAAATATTATAGTAGTAGTAGCAGTAGTAGTAGTAGTAGTAGAAAGGAGAAAGTAAGTATAAGTAGTTAGTAGTAGTATAGAAAGTATCGTATAGTATTATAACCACTTTTCTCCACCACCACCATCACAAACCCCCCACCACCCCACAACAACAACAACAACACCACCACCTCACGTCATTACACGAGGAGGAAGAAGTTGAGGCACAAAACAGATAATTACCCCATTAACCGGCTCATTAGGGCTCATTATGACCTTGCCTCTTACAGTGAAGGTAAGTGAATATAACTTAATGGAATCATGAAGAGTAAAGTACCTTGAAAAAACCTGTGCTGCTTCTTAGAAGGAATGCTGATACCTGGAGGAGGAGGAGGGGAGGGAGGAGAGGAGGAGGAGGAGGAGGAGGAGGAGGAGGAGGAAGAGGGTGGGGGGGAGGGAGGGAGGGGAGGGGGGAGGGAGGGGGGGGAAGGAAAAAGGGGAAATAGGAAACATACTGCTCTGAAATAAAGAGAAGGAAGGAAGGAAGGAAAGGGAAAGGAAGGAAGGGAGGGAGGGAGGGAGGGAGGGAGGGAGGGAGGGGGAGGGAGGAAACATACTGATCTGAGAATAAGAAAAGAAGGAAGGAAGGAAGAGGGAAAGGAAGAAAGAAAGAAAGAAAGAAAGGAAGGAAGAAGAAAAAAAGACGAAAGAAAGGAAGGAAGGAGAGAGGAAGGAAGGAGGGAGGAAGGGAAGGGGTAAGGAAGGAAGGAATGAAAGGGAAAGGGAAAAAGGAAGGAACGAAATGAAGGAAAAAAGGGATGGAGGAGGGAAGAAAGAAGAAGAAGGAAACAGAGGAAGGAATAGAAGGATTAGAGGACGATGATGAAATTAAGGGTGGTTGATTTATGTGTGTTGTGCGAGAGAGGAGAGAGAGGGGAGAGAAGAGAGAGAGAGAGAGAGAGAGAGGGGAGAGAAGAGAGAAGAGAGAGAGAGAGAGAGAGAGGGGAGAGAAGTTACCTCGTCACTCTAAAAGGAGGAATGAACCCGCTGATTAAAACAACTCTAATAAAGGAAACGATAAAAATCAAGAATAAACATTAAAAAAGAAATAAAGGGGAAAAAGCGATAAAAAAGAGAGAGAGGGGAGAGAGAGAGAGCGAAGAGAGAGAGAGAGGGAGAGAGAGAGAGAGAGAGAAGAGAGAGAGAGAGAGAGAAGAAGAGAGAGAGAAAGAACCACACAAAGAATACACCATAAAAAAAAGTACTCAATAGAAGCGGGTACATTTACAAGGAGAGAGAGAGAGAGAGAGAGAGAGAGAGAGAGAGAAGGGGGAGAAGAGAGAGAGAGAGAGAGAGAGAGAGAGAGAGAGAGGGGAGAGAGAGAGAGAGAAAAAGAGAGAGAGAGAGAGAGAGAGAGAGGGGAGAGAAGAGAGGGGAGGAAGTAAATCCCCACTTTTAACAAGGTAATTAACAGGTGATGAACGACGCTAACGAACAAGAAAGGATACAGGTAGGTACTAACGAGCTTCTGGTGATTGGGCGTGTGTCCCCCTTTTACTGGCGGGCTTCGAACGCCGGTCTTAATTTCGTTTTCCGATTGGGGAGATGACTTATAGTTGTGTGGGCGAGAGGGTTGTGCGTCTCTCTCTCTCTCTCTCTCTCTCTCTCTCTCTCTCTCTCTCCTCTCTCCTCTCTCTCCTCGTCCCCTCTCTCTTTTCTCTCTCCTCTCTCTCTCCTCTCTCTCTCTCTCCTTCCCCATTAATCTCTCTCTTCTCTCTTCTCTCTCTTCTTTTGCTTCATTTTTTTCCCCCTCTCTCTTTTTCTCTCCTCATCTTTTGTCTTTTTCTTCTCTCTTTTCATCTTTTTCTGGCACACTTTTTTTTCCTCTCCTCCCTTTTCTTCTCTTCTTCACTCTCTCCTCTCTCTCTCCTCCTCTCTTTTTACCTGTTTTCCTCTCTTATTATCTTTCTCTATACTCCTTTTCTCTTTGTATACTCCCTCCTTTTTCTTCTGTTCTTTCTTTTTTTCTTCGTGTCTTTTTCTTTCTTTTCTTCTCTTCTATTTGGCCTTTTGGTGGGCTGTTTTTTTTTTTTTTATATTGATCTCTCTCTCTGCCCGTCTTGTTTTTAAAACCTTTTTCTTGTCCTTTTAAAATCTTTTTTTATATGTTGTTTCTAAAAGTCTGTCTTTATTTTTTGTATAATTTTTAGTGTTTTTTTGTTTGTAGTAGTTATATTAGTGTTTGTGTAGTGTAGTGTTTTATTTAAATATTTAGTTGTTTTTGTAGTTTTTGTCTAGTCTTTTTATAGTTGTTTTTGTTTTATAGTATTTGTAGTAGTAGTAGAAGTAGTAGTAGTTTAGTATAGTGTAGAAATAGTAGTGTAGTAGTAGTAGTTAGTGTAGTAGTAGTAGTAGTAAGTAGTAGTAGTAGTAAATGTAAGTAGTATAGTTTTTGAAGTAGTAGTAGTAGAAGTAGTAGTAGTAGTAGTAGAAATAGTTGTATTATTATTATTTGTAGTAGTAGTAGTAGTAGTAGTAGTAGTAGTAGTAGTAGTAGTATAGTAGTAGTAGTAGAAGTAGTAGTAGTAGAAGTAGTAGTAGTAGTAGTAGAAATAGTTGTATTATTATTATTTGTAGTAGTAGTAGTAGTAGTAGTAGTAGTAGTAGTAGTAGTAGTAGTAGTAGTAGTAGTAGTAGTAGTAGTATCTTATTATGTACATGTTTTTCTATCCGTTGGTCTATTTTTGTCTGTTGTTTAATGTCTTACCTTATTATGTATCTGTATATCTGTCAGTGTGTTTGTATGCAAATGTATGTACCAGTCTTCCTTTTTCCTGTTTCATAAGACTCTTGGCATAGTTCATTCTTCTTTGTTTACCTTATCTTCTCTTCCTCTCTTCTCTCTTTCTCTCGCTCTCTTCTCTCCTCTCTCTCTCTCTCTCTCTCTCCTCGTCTCTCTCTCGTTTCTCCCTCTCTTCTCTCTTCTCACTCTCTTCTCTCTCGGCTCTCTCTCTCTCTACTCTCTCTCTCTCTCTCCTCTCTCTCTCTCCTATGTACCAGTCTTCCTTT
>JACEEZ010010804.1:5000-12500 GCA_016584305.1 Chionoecetes opilio | reverse complement strand
CCCGAGAGTTAAAATGTCGCAAAGTTTTTTTTTCTGAATCTTTTTATTTAGTGTTTAGAATCGATTTTCTCGTTTATATTTCACACGTCAAAGATGGAGGCGATAGATGGAATGGAATGGAATTGTACGAAGGGAATACTACACTTCTTCTAAATTTCAGCTGTATGTTATCATAGTTAACCCTATTATCAGGTAAATATAGGCATAGTTTTAAGCATGAGACCTTAAGATAGAATGGATATATGCCTAGAGAAGGGAATACTACGCTTCTTCTAAATTTCAACTGTATTTTATCATAGTTAACCATATTATCAGGTAAACAGAGGCATCATTTTAAGCATGAGACCTTAAGATAGAATGGATATATGCCTAGAGAAGGGAATACTATGCTTCTTCTAAATTTCAACTGTATTTTATCATAGTTAACCCTATTATCAGGTAAACAGAGGCATCATTTTAAGCATGAGACCTTATGATAGAATGGAATTTTCGCCTCGTTAAAAAAAAAGAAGACTATAAATGCCTTGTTGGTCACGATCCATCACATACACATAAGGTATAGTTAGTTCAGGTTAGTTATATAGTTGTATTACCAATCGCCTGTCTTGACTCTGCTAATTAACCTTTCCTTTCCTTCCCCAGGTGAGTGTTGGAGTGCAGGTGTGTCTCAGGTGTCTCAGCCTCTCAAGTAAGCTGCCTATCGTGTTGTTTTTCTTAATCAATTGTAGGAGAAGTAGTAGTAGTAGTAGTAGTAGTAGTAGTAGTGTAGTAGTAGTAGTAGTAGTAGTAGTAGTAGTTATGATGGTGGTAAGCACGCTGTTGTTTGTATGAGTACACACACACACCACACACACACACTACGCGTCAGGCATTCCCGTGTTCCGTTTTCTTCTTCATTAAAGTATTTCCTCCATCTATTTCGAGTCTTTAGTTTATTGTTAGTCAAGGCCAGTTCGTGGAATATCTCCTTCTGATGTATATTTCGGTACCAATTGGACCGAAACGACCAATTGATTCAAACCAGATGGGAGAAATGCTGTAGAAAATGTATTAACTCCTTGAGACCCACAACATAATTTCCATTGTAATTTGGGTACCATTAGACGATTTTTAGTCAATATAAGCAATATTCTATAGCTATGACCTGTTTAGTATCCTTGTCCACTAACTAATTTGGTATATTAAGTTACTTTTCGTAATTTTATGGCTAACAACATGATTTTTTTTATAGCAAAAGAAAGATCTGGGTGTGAAGAGGTTAATAATAATCATATAAAGTGGAAAATCAGGTAAACAGTGTATTTCCATGTCTCGCTGCAGTACTTCCCTTACCCTTGATTTTGTCCATCCAAGCACTCCCCCTTTTGTAGTTACGCGTGTTGGCGACAGATGGCGTGCAATACTTTTAATTCCTTTCAATATCACAATCTAGGTCGTGTGTGCGTGTGTGTGTGTGTGTGGTGGTCGGTAGTAGTGCTGGCATGTTGGCAAGTCTCAATTTTAGTCTCTCTCTCTCTCTCTCTCTCTCTCTCTCTCTCTCTCTCTCTCTCTCTCTCTCTCTCTCTCTCTCTCTCTCTCTCTCTCTCTCTCTCTCTCTCTCGTCACATATTTTACTTTATTTTTTAACTCAAACTTATATTTTTTTAAATTTATATATTGGAGTCACCTCATCCTGATTTTATTTTGCATTGTATTCTATTAATCTTTATTGATAATTTAGACAGACATATAAACAGACAAGAGAAACGAGAGAGAGAGAGAGAGAGAGAGAGAGAGAGAGAGAGAGAGAGAGAGAGAGAGAGAGAGAGAGAGAGAGAGAGAGAGAGAGAGAGAGTCTTCATTCAAAGTGGCGTAGCACGGTGGGGAAAGAGAGAGGAGTGAGGGAGAGAGAGAGAGGGAGAGGGAGAGAGAGAGAGGAGGAGAGGAGAGAGAGAGAGGGAGAGGGGAAGAGGGAAGAAAGGAGTGCCAAGGTTTATCATGCATGGGGGAAGTGGTTGACGAGGAGGAGGAGGAGGAGGAGGAGGAGGAGGAGGAGGAGGAGGAGGAGGAGGAGGAGGAGAGGAGAGGAAGAAGGAAGGAAAAAGAAGAAAGAGGAAAGAATAGGAGGAAGGAGAAGAAAGGAACCAAATAGAGACTCGAATAAGAGGTTTACAAAGAGGAAAAGAGCAAGAGGAGGAGGAGGAGGAGGAGGAGGAGGAGGGGGATGAGAAAGGAGGGAGGGAACAGTGCCAACATGGGAGGCACCAGGAAGGTCGTCACTCTCCCTCTGACACTCATGAATTTAGTCCTTGGCGGGAGTTACGACTTTTGGCAATAAGACGCCGAGAGATGGCAACCTCACCCTTATAAATTTGACTCTAATTCTCCTGCCCTGAGTGAGCGCTTGACACCCTCCTCTATACAGGCACTCACTGATGTCCTCCTCCTCCTCCTCCTCCTCCTTCTCGTCTTCCTCCTCCTCGTTCATGTCCACCCAGAAGAGGCTCAGTTCATAGCATTAGTTAACTGTGGGAAAATGTGTGTGTGTGTGTGTGTGTGTATTCATCTATAGTTGTGTTTTACAGGGCCTGAGCTACACTTGTATGGCCCCGTCTCCATATCATTTAATCATTCATCCTTAGTGCTTAGTGTTGGCCGAAACCATCACCCCGGGAGGCGGGTCACAACCCCCGGCTAACACTCAGTACCCATTCACTGCTGGGTGGACAGGGGCTCGGGTTTTAAGGAGACCGCCCATCATCTTTCTCCGCTCCACCCGAGGATCGAAACTAGGACTTCTTGGTGATGAACTGAGCGTGCTAACCACTACACTAAGGAGTACCGTGTGTATGTGTGTGTAAGTGTGTTGACTGCATTGTTTTATGATACGCCATTTACATTAAAAGGACTGAAATATGTAAATGTACAAAGGATTAGAACACCAAGAAAATTAACAGGTAAAGAAAGTAGTTGTCCTGGAAGTCCCCGGTGTGTTGGGGCGACTCTGCCTGTGTCTGTCTACTACCTCTCTCCATCACCTCCGTCAGCCACTTTACCTGCAACACATAAATACCTAAATTAACAAAGCTAATAAACATAATTAGATCATGATAAGAAAGGTAAAGAAAGTAAGTTGTCCTCTAAGTCGGGGGGAATATACGTGTGTGTGAAAAAGGACTGAAAATTATGTAAAGGGTGAAACAAGGTAATAAGAACACTGAGGAAATTAACAGGTAAAGAAAGTAGGTAGTCCTCGAGACCCAGGTGTGCCAGTCAGCTATAAGTCTACTACTATATACAGGTGTGCCAGTCAGCTATAAGTCTACTACTATATTCTTATACCTCTCTCCCTCACCTCCGTCACCCCTTTTACCTGCCACACATTAATATCTGTCCCTCTTAATGTCTCTCTTAATGATACCCAGTCACTCTTACTTTATAAAACTCCCTTAAATGAAATATCTCCTCTTCCTCCCTCCCTCAATTAAGTGTTTATGTTACACACAGTTTTTGTTGTGTATTTATTGTGCTGGAAATAATCACAATACTATTAATCAAGGCGTGAATTAATGCACACGTTAATATAATTCCTCTATTAAGGGACTGACTAATTTTGGATTTATGTTAACTTTAATCGGCTTTATTTTCCCTTGCATCTTATTTGTGTTTTAGCGTCTTCTTAAATTTATTGACAATACCTTGAATCAATTTTGTATATCAAGGATTAGAGAGAGAGAGAGAGAGAGAGAGAGAGAGAGAGAGAGAGAGAGAGAGAGAGAGAGAGAGAGAGAGAGAGAGAGAGAGAGAGAGAGAGAGAGAGAGAACACGTTAATATTTATCTCCCTCGTGAATCTGTCTCAGTTTTATTTTTCCCCACAAGTCAGAATGTTCGCGGTGGTGGAACTTAATTTGTATTCTTGTGGCGTATTGCGTGGAGAGAGAGAGAGAGAGAGAGAGAGAGAGAGAGAGAGAGAGAGAGAGAGAGAGAGAGAGAGAGAGAGAGAGAGAGAGAGAGAGAGAGAGAGAGAGAGAGAGACTGCATGATAACACACACATACAATATACACAGTCATCCATAACTATATATATATATATATCATCATTATCATTGAGGTACAAAAAGATGAACAAACACTAAGACATAATAAAATAGAGAAAACATTGATTACAAAATTTAATACGTGTTTATAGCCAATAGTTTTTACCTCTCGTATTGCTAACTTGCTATACGATCTCTAATTTAATACAATAAATCTATCAAAAGAGCGAATTATATAGAATAAGAGAGAGAGAGAGAGAGAGAGAGAGAGAGAGAGAGAGAGAGAGAGAGAGAGAGAGAGAGAGAGAGAGAGAGAGAGAGAGAGAGAGAGAGAGATAAGGTATTTCTTAATCACTCGTGTATCAGTATTATTTCATAGTAGAGAATTGCTGTACTTTTTCCATATTATTTGTATAATTTAGTCATGAATAAAATATAATACTGCTAGAGATAGTCCTTGGCGTCCCAGTCAGGACTTTAGCACATCAACTCCCCTTCTGTTTTCAATGTATTAAGTTTAAAAAAAAAGAAAAAAAAGAGAGAGAGAGAGAGGAGAGAGAGAGAGAGAGAGAGAGAGAGAGAGAGAGAGAGAGGAGAGAGAGAGAGAGAGGAGGAGAGAGAGAGAGAGAGAGAGAGAGAGAGAATAAGGCAGAAAGGGACCAGGACATAGGAAGATAGGTAATATAGAATAGGTAATAGCATACAGATAAATGATATGTAGGTAATATATAAGACTCCATAAAATTTAGCAATCCACGATACACTGGTAATCAGAAATAGAATCAGTATATTTAAATGGGAATGGTAATATATGTTAATGGTTAAGGTTTTTTTTTTTATATAGGAGTACATTACCTTCAGCCACCCACTTATATAGGAGTACATTACCTTCAGCCACCCACTTATATAGGAGTACATTACCTTCAGCCACCCACTTATATAGGAGTACATTACCTTCAGCCATCCACTTATATAGGAGTACATTGCCTTCAGCCACCCACTTATATAGGAGTACATTACCTTCAGCCACCCACTTATATAGGAGTACATTGCCTTCAGCCATCCACTTATATAGGAGTACATTGCCTTCAGCCATCCACTTATATAGGAGTACATTGCCTTCAGCCACCCACTTATATAGGAGTACATTACCTTCAGCCATCCACTTATATAGGAGTACATTGCCTTCAGCCACGCACTTATATAGGAGTACATTGCCTTCAGCCACCCACTTATATAGGAGTACATTATCTTCAGCCACCCACTTATATAGGAGTACATTGCCTTCAGCCACGCACTTATATAGGAGTACATTACCTTCAGCCACCCACTTATATAGGAGTACATTACCTTCAGCCACCCATTTATATAGGAGTACATTGCCTTCAGCCACGACTTATATAGGAGTACTTACCTTCAGCCACCCACTTATATAGGAGTACATTTACCTTCAGCCACCCACTTATATAGGAGTACATTACCTTCAGCCACCCACTTATATAGGAGTACATTGCCTTCAGCCACCCACTTATATAGGAGTACATTACCTTCAGCCACCCACTTATATAGGAGTACATTACCTTCAGCCACCCACTTATATAGGAGTACATTACCTTCAGCCACCCACTTATATAGGAGTACATTATCTTCAGCCACCCACTTATATAGGAGTACATTACCTTCAGCCATCCACTTATATAGGAGTACATTGCCTTCAGCCACCCACTTATATAGGAGTACATTACCTTCAGCCACCCACTTATATAGGAGTACATTGCCTTCAGCCACCCACTTATATAGGAGTACATTACCTTCAGCCACCCACTTATATAGGAGTACATTACCTTCAGCCACCCACTTATAGGAGTACATTATTTTCAGCCACCCACTTATATAGGAGTACATTACCTTCAGCATCCACTTATATAGGAGTACATTGCCTTCAGCCACCCCTTATATAGGAGTACATTACCTTCAGCCACCCACTTATATAGGAGTACATTACCTTCAGCCACCCACTTATATAGGAGTACATTGCCTTCAGCCATCCACTTATATAGGAGTACATTGCCTTCAGCCACCCACTTATATAGGAGTACATTACCTTCAGCCACCACTTATATAGGAGTACATTGCCTTCAGCCATCCACTTATAAGGAGTACATTGCTTCAGCCATCCACTTATATAGGAGTACATTACCTTCAGCCACCCACTTATATAGGAGTACATTGCCTTCAGCCATCCACTTATATAGGAGTACATTACTTCAGCCACCCACTATATAGGAGTACTTTACCTTCAGCCAAACCCACTTATATAGGAGTACATTACCTTCAGCCATCCACTTATATAGGAGTACATTACCTTCAGCCACCCACTTATATAGGAGTACATTACCTTCAGCCACCCACTTATATAGGAGTACATTACCTTCAGCCATCCACTTATATAGGAGTACATTCCCTTTCAGCCACCCACTTATATAGGAGTACATTACCTTCAGCCACCCATTATATAGGAGTACATTGCCTTCAGCACCCACTATATAGGAGTACATTACCTTCAGCCACCCACTTATATAGGAGTACATTACCTTCACCCATCCACTTATATAGGAGTACATTGCCTTCAGCCACCCACTTATATAGGAGTACATTACCTTCAGCCACGCACTTATATAGGAGTACATTACCTTCAGCACCCACTTATATAGGAGTACATTACCTTCAGCCACCACTTATATAGGAGACATTACCTTCAGCCACCCACTTATATAGGAGTACATTCCCTTCAGCCACCCACTTATAAGGATTACATTACCTTCCCAGCCACCCATTATATAGGAGTACATTACCTTCAGCCACCCACTTATATAGGAGTACATTACCTTCAGCATCCACTTATATAGGAGTACATTACCTTCAGTCACCCACTTATATAGGAGTACATACCTTCAGCCACCCACTTATATAGGAGTACATTGCCTTCAGCCACCACTTATATAGGAGTACATTGCCTTCAGCACCCACTTATATAGGAGTACATTACCTTCAGCCACCCACTTAAAATAGGAGTACATTGCCTTCAGCACCCACTATATAGGAGTACATTACCTTCAGCCACCACTTATATAGGAGTACATTACCTTCAGCCACCCACTTATATAGGAGTACATGCCTTCAGCCACCCACTTATATAGGAGTACATTACCTTCAGCCACCCACTTATATAGGAGTACATTACCTTCAGCCATCACTTATATAGGAGTACATTACCTTCAGTCACCCACTATAAGGAGTACATTACCTTCAGCCACCACTTATATAGGAGTACATTGCCTTCAGGCCACCACTTATATAGGAGTACATTGCCTTCAGCACCCACTTAATAGGAGTACATTGCCTTCAGCCACCCACTATATAGGAGAAACATTACTTCAGCCACCCACTTATATAGGAGTACATTGCCTTCAGCCACCCAC
>JACEEZ010010803.1:0-18343 GCA_016584305.1 Chionoecetes opilio | reverse complement strand
CGGCCCCCTTTAAAAAACCCTTTTCACCTCCGTGGGCATGGTTGCGTGGCTCTGGGGCTACGAATCTTGGGCCGGGTTCGACCCCGGGCCAGGGAACCCGGGGGGGACCCCCTCCCCACTTTTTTTCCCTTCCTTTGGGGGTTGATAAAGGGGTACCTGGGGAAACCCGGGGGAAAGGTAACTGGAAAAACCCGGGATCACACAAACCCGGTCCGGGGTGAACGGGCCCTCACCCCCCCACAGGCTTTAAGGGCTTGCCACGGAGAGGGCACCGCATCCCACGCGCGCTTGGATGCTCCCATTTTACCTTTTTTACCCTGATGGCACGGCGTTTGATACGTTTTCGACCCCTCCCCTTGGGGCAAAAAAATACTTTTTATTTGACTGTTTTTGTCGTGCGCCGTGGGGTTGTTTAAAGTACGCCGCCCCTAGATAGGTGGGCGGGGCGTTGAAATATTTTAGTCAGGACCTTTAGGGCGTAAGGGGGGGTTTGGTTCAATTCTTAAAAAAGCCCCTTTTTGGGCCTACATGTCGCCTATCCCAAACTTTTTTTTTTTTTCCCCGGGCGCCAACCCCGGGCGCCACCCGGGACCGCCATTTTTGGCAAACCCAAAATAGACCGCCACCGCGTTCAGGTCAATATAGGAAAAATAAAAAAAAGGGTTAAAAATCATGGTTAATCCCATTTTATATTTTTTCAGGTCGGAGAAATTAAATATGACCTTTTTTTCCCACCATTTGAGGTAAAGGGTTCCCCCTAAAGGTAAATCTAAAAGTCATTTTGGGTAAAAATTGGCCCTTTTTTTTTGAGGTTTAGTCAGGGATCACGGTTACCAAATTAAAAATTTAAAGGGGTTTTTGGCAAAGAAACCCCAAATTACATTATGCTGACTTTGGAGGAATATTGTATACAGAGAAAACAATAGAGCTCATAAGAACCAAAGTTAAAAAACCCCTCCGGGCAAGTCAAAAATAATAAAACTTTTTTAGGGTTTTGGGATTAGCTCTCTAAATCTTTTTTATTTAACGATTTTGGGGCAAATGTCAAAAATGAATAGCGAGTACCATAATTAAACAGCGATTTTCGGGGGAAAATGTTATTTGATATCAGATGTTATTTTGCTGAAAAATTATCAAACAGTATATGCTGTTGTATTTCACCCGCACGTGCCACTAGCTTCACTTCATGTGCGGTTTTTACGTACTGAATACCCTGCTCAGGTCAACCCAATTTGTTTTTTGTTCCGTCCACAGTTTTAGCCCCCTGATAAAGGGGAAGGGGGGTTTTTTCGATCTTTGTGGGGGCGTATTGCAGCCCATTTGAATACTGATGAGACCCTTATAGTTTTTTAGATGAGCAATGTGTGATGTTCATGCGAGCTTCCCCTCGCATCTGATTAGCGTCGCCACCCCTCTTCTCACGTCCATGAAGAGGTGATGGCCCCGGAGACTACGTTGAAGAAAAACCATCATCCCTGTTGACGGAGGGGTTGAGGCAGTTAGGGGGGAAAGGGCCGTTAAAAGGGCCCCTGACTCTAAAAGAGAAAAATTGTGCATCATAACGGCAGCCCGCATAAATATAAGTCTCACCTGCCAATTTGAGCCCTATACGTCTTCCCCAGCTCATCAGCAACCTTAAATTTGGAGTATGTTTTATCCTTCCCCCTTCTTCCCCTTTGGGGAAAAACTCGCCCCTTTTCGGTTTTTAGCTGAGGTCGACCCTTTTAATCGATTTTGAGTGTGGTTCTTTTTTATCGCGACATGGGTGTTTTTTGATCAGACTAATTTTTGATACTTTTAGGTAGTCCGAGAGCTTGAAAAGGTGTTGTCCGAATGTTCGATCGGCTAAAATTTTGAGCGAATAATGGGATCGAAGGTGGAGATGTGGGGCCCCCCAATTTTCGTCGCTCACCATGGGGGGGTCTCGCAACCGACAAAACCCCTTTTGGTGATAAAAGACATCAGCGGGATGGATAATGCTACGCAACCGTCTTCAAATAAAGGAAGTTCTTTGGGGGGTTTTTTTCCCAAACCTTTAGGTTGGGGGTTTTGAGAAATCGAGTGCCTTGTGGAGATTGACGTGCTTTTCCCCCACAGATTAAACAGCAATGCCCTGGCGGGGGTTGAAAATTTCCCAGAGACCTGAGTTTTTTGGGATAATCTGAGGGGCGGGTTCTTTCTTTAGCTTCTCTCTCGCCCCTTTCACACGAGAATACTACAGCAACTCCCACGTTTGTGATATTTGGCACATTGTTTTTAAAAGTTGCGCAATACCTGAACCCCCATTTAGCTAATTGTAACATTGATACCAGATGGAGATTATGGGATCGATGCATTGAAGTCTTTTGAGATCGCTCAAAAGGCGGGATGTAATGTTGGAAAGGGCTCCCGTAGGATTTTTTTTGCTAAAATTGATTTTTTTGCGTTCTGGTTCTATAGGTTAAAATTAAAGAAAAAGATGGGGGCCCAATTTCAGACCCCCTTTCCCCCCTTTTGGGGGGGCACTTCCCTTTTGGGGCCCCCCCGGCAATGACCAGCACCATCTCCGCCCAAAAATTTACCCATTTCATAATTTTTAGTATCCTTTTTTAGGTTTTTGGGATGCCCACGATTTTTTAAGCACTAAAAAAAAAACCGGAAGTGTCCTTATAGCACTTCCGGTTCAATTTAGCACTTCCGGTTCGAGTATGGGGGTTTTAAACTCCTTTTTTTTCTTTTTCAGGCTGTTGAAGAAGCAGTTTTGAGCTCAGTCAAATACCTGTGAACTGAGATCGTGGTGTATCCCCAATATGTCGGAGGGGACGGAGTTTGCGTGATCTGTAAAGAAGGTGCCACATCAAAGAAGCGATTGGGAACAACCCGGGTCATGACAAAAAAATTTTAAACACTGTCAAAGAGAGTGTCTTTTGGGGTGTACTGAAATGACATTCATAGATACTAATTATTTCAGGTTTTTAAATGAAGGAGAACTCAAGAACCTTTATCATTGAATTCGGAAAAACCTATCGCAACAAGAACAAGATTAAAATCTTAAAAAGAGCCCCAAACCAAATTCACCTTTCTGCGCCCACGAGGACGGGGCCCCTTCAATGTGTGGGATCTGTTGGGCCAAAGGGGTAAAAGACTTTTCCAAAAGGAACAAGTGTGTCTTTTTTCCCAACTGTGACTTTGCCCCAAAAATTGACTCGGCCCTCCCACCGTGTTTTTATGATCAATGGGAAAAAAACTCCTACAGATCAAGCAGAAAAACCCCCAGATGACCATTTGAGTTTCAGTAGGGGACCTTGAAGAACCGGGCGACGTCAGCTCTTGAAAAGCCATCTCGGAATGTTTGCGCTCTGACAGCAAATTCAACGGGACAGATCACAGAATTTGCCACTCTTCGCTCATATGTGTCAAAAAATTGGGGCCTCCGCTTTAAAAAACCCCTTTTGAGGACGGGGGCAAGCTTCATTCACGAAACCCCCGATAGATAAGAATGAATATGTCACATGGTAGCTGGAAATTGACCACTGGAGGAGGATAAAAACATTGGAGAGTTTGCAGAATTCCTTTCAGCATCCCTCGATCAAGGGAAAAGCCTTCTTCATTTCTCAGCTTTTGCCGCTCAGGGACTAGCAAATTTTCTTGTTCCTTGGAGAACCTAATCAAGTATTTCTTCGCAGGGACTTCTAATTAGCTGGGACTGAGCCTGCCCCATTTTGCAAAAATGAATCGCTGGAAGAAAAGAGCCTAAAAATTTGGGAATCATGATGTCCCGGTGACTTTTTTTTGGGCAAAATCAGAGATCCCTTCACAAATCTCCCCACAGATCAGGCACTCAAACAGGAAATCAAGAAAAAAAGGGACAGGGTGGTAGGGTAGGCTCGCAGAGATAAAGTGTTCAATCGATCGTCCCCATACCCCTTTGCCTTGCCCTACGTAGATATTTTGAGAGTTTCCCCCAAAGTTTCCCAGGATCCAAACCACGGGAATTCCCAGCTGTCTGGCCCGATTGACTGAGGTAAAGGAGAATCCCCCAAAAAGACCCTAAATCATAGAGTTCATGCCCGACCCCCCCTTCAGAGTGAAGACACCTTTAAAAATTTTTGTTTCACAGTTTGGAGAGGTGCAAAGCATGATATTCTGCACTATCAGAAAGGGTCAAAACGATTCGGGAGTTGTTTGTGAAGTCTGACTACCCACAAATCTCTGGGTTTTTGGGACAGTTTAAAAAAGCTCAAGTTAAAGGGGCATTCTAAAGTTGGAGGGATAAATAAAAGTACCATTGGAGAAAAAGTATAAAATTTGCGTGGGACGTAATTTACGGGCGATTTCCCATTGTTCAGGGAACCCGACCGGGTTAGTCCCAAAAATTCGAGGAAAAATTTGGGGAAAAGTACGAGATGTCAAACAGTGCCCCGCTCTCTGGTCTGTTGATAGATCTTTGTAAACCCCAAATAAAAGGCCATCTGGCATGCAGTAAAGAGCCACGTTAAAATCTCTTGATTTTTCCCCCATCCCAGACGGGGCAAAGATCCCCAGTTAAATTCTCTATGATGCAATGGGTTACTTCAGAGTATGAAAAAGACGAAAATGCTAAGATTTCACACCTTCAGGATGCATTCAAAAAAACGCTAGAGCAAGATGACAAGCTTTTAAGGGGCGTGTTGTGTTGATCGATATTGGATCGTCCCTTAAAAAAAAGACCCGGGAGAAACGATCAAACCCCACCATTGAGTAGGAAATTCATCCCAATGAAGCTCCCCATGTCCATTAAGGAGTTACTTTCAGTCAAAAACAAGGGAAGCCCATGCTGTTGGCAAGGCTGCTTGAATTTTCGCAAGCAAAAAATTCATTTTGTGTCGTTTTGTTAGATGATCCAGGGGCTAGGTTTTGAGTATGCTCATACACATGAAGAGGGTACACTTTATTTCCCAAAACCCAAATACTTGCCTCTACAGCCCTTGGGGCTGCAGAAAGATCTGCGTATCGCGCCCGACACGACGTATCCTGCTCCTTCTTGATTTTTCCCTCCAACGATAGCCTACTATATCCTTGAAAATTTCTAAGGCAAAGGGGAAAAAAGGGAAAAAAGGGGAAAAAACTCTTTGAAAATGCAGGTTTTGGCCGTCGAAAGTCAAGGACTTCTTTGGGCTCCCAACTTCTAGGTGCTGATTGGGGGGGCAGATTCATAGGAATTTTTAAAAAAATCATGGGGAGATGCATCCTAAAACTTTATGTGATTTACCCTCCATGCTGCTTCAAAAACTTTGGGGCATTTTTATTCCTGCCGAGTTTGGGCAATGCGAGCTTCCCACCAGGTGAAAACGTTGGACTTTGTGTGTCATGTCTACAGTTCAAAAGGTCCCCAACCCTACCACATCAGGTGGGGCTGTTTCGGTCAAAGAATTGGGAAGGGGGAAAAGCTTCCACCAAATCGGCTGCATTGCTTTCCCCCAACATGCGTGCAAACTACATGACAATGCGGGACAAGTCATACCCCGAAAAAGCCCAAAACCCCTTCTGCAATTTAAAAAAAAGGATGGAAATTGGAGAAAGGCGTGTATGTTCCCTGACATGTCTTGCCCTGCCTGCCCCCCAAGTGTAGTTGAACTCGTCAAAAGTGGGTGCAAAATAGGGGTGCAAGGGGAAAAAGTGAGCTGCTTGAAGAATGGCCCCGCCCTGTACTCCTTCGTAATGCTATGGCAGTGATTTGGCAAAAGCTATTTGGGAGGACTTTCAAATATGGAATGATGAATAAAATGATTTATTTACGTCCGATTTTGACGTATCCAAATCGGACTTCCTAAATACAAACGCGCTTTTGGGTTTGGGTGGTTTGGGGGCAGGGGGGGGTTCTCCCCCATGGAACTCCCCTGTCTGTCTTAAGCCAGAATAAAAGGGGGAAAAAACAACCCTGTTAACATTATTTAAGTATGCCCCACTAAAAAGTGGCAGGAAAGTAGTTTGACGGGTTTCGTAAAAGAAGCGGGTGGGAAAAAAACGAAAAAAAAAGGTTTCGGTTATACCCAAAACTGGACGTTAAGAAAATTTAATTCGACCCGACTCACTCAGCAATTTTGTAGGGAAACAGTATTTTACGTTCTGTAACAAGAAAATTTTTAAAAATTTTTTGCTTTGTTTACCGAGACCAAACCTGGGGTGCCAAAAAAGAGGAAGACCCCCAAAAGGGGGGTGAGGGGTCTGAAAATTGGGACCCAATCTTTTTTTTGTTAATTGATCCTATAGAAGCCAGAAATGCAAAAAAAAAAATTTTTGCACAAAAAAACCTACGGGGAATACGCATACCCATACAAAATAATAAAAGCCATCCCCTTTAGGGTTTGCAATGTTTTTTGGAGTATGTCTGTTTGAAAGAAAATGTCCCCAATCCATAGTATCGAAGAAGACATAGTTTATGTATTGTTAATTCATTTATATGTCATATAGATGTCCAAGAACTCCACCCCTTGTCTCGTCCCTTTACATGGGGGACACAAGGCAGGGAGTTGCGATTCCTGACCACCCAAAGGGTGTTTCGAAAAGGGTGGAATTGTCGACGTTTACGACTTGAATTACTGAAAAAAAATCAACAATACAAATTAAAAAAAAGCAAAAGACTTTAAAATTTTTATTAATATTATTTTGACTCACCTGAAAATAGTAAATGGAAAAGCTGGATATTTGTTGTGATTTTTAAAAGTAGGGAAGGGTTTTATGGAGTTTTTTCCAACATCGTTTTTTTTCACGCCATTGAAGTGTGTTTCGCGGGGATTTGCTGAAAACCCGTTGACATACAGCTAGTCTGAAACGCGGGGTTTACTCCAAAAATGACCCTTTGATTTTAAACCCTTAACAGGTTTTTTGGCCTCAAAAAGGTTTTTAAAAAATAAAAGATGCAGTCCTTGACCCTTTTAAACCCCTACAATGTGGGATTTAGTTTTTAGCTCGTTCAGGGTTTTAAACTAGTTTGACCGTGGTTGACCTCGGTAGGAGGACCATTATTTCATAAACCTGACAGGGAAATTCCATAAATACCCAACAAACCCAATATATGGTTACTTCCCCTAGAAACCCAGCTGAAATATTTTTTAAACATATGCCCAAAAAACCCACCCAAAATATAAGCTTGCCCTTTAAAATGACCTTTAGTTGCCTTTGAGGGGTAACTTTGCCTCAAAGGTTGAAAAAAGGTCATATTTAGATTCCTCGACCCTAAAAAAACCTAAAAAAAAAAGTGGATTACCTGATCAGCCCTTTTGGTTATTTTCTTACTGACCTCGAACGCGGGTGTGGCCAATTGGATTTCCCAAAATGGCGGCCCCGGGGGGCGCCCGCTTGGCGCCCGGCGATATCGAAAAAAATAGGTATAGGGACATGGGGGCCAAAATTGTGTTTTTTGGAAGAATGTGAACCAAAAAAATCCCTAACAGGACCTGACTATGTTTTATTCGCACCTTTTTTTGGGGGGGGAGGTAGCACAGACGCCCCACGGGCGGGTTCGATTCCGGCCTTTTGGCAATGAATCCTTTTCTTATTTGACTTTTGGGTTTAATGATAAGGGAAAATATTAAAATAAAATTTTATATATAAGGAGAGAGGAGAAGGGGGAGGAAAAGAGGACGAGAGAGAAGAGAGGAGAGAGGAAGAGGAAAAAGAGGAAGAGAGGGGAGGGGGAAAAAGGGAAAAAAGGGGCGGGAAGGGAAGGAAAATAATGAAAGGGGAAACGGAAAAAAACAAAAGAATAGAAAAAAGGGTGTAAAAGAAAAAAAATGGAAAAAAATTTTTCTTCGACTGTTATTTTTAACCCTAGCAAGTCATAGAAAAATTTTTTAATGAAAATTTTTACGAATATTTTTAAGTCATCCAAAATAAATTTTTCCCCTAAACCGGGGACCCAGTTCTAGTAAAAATTTCCCCTTTGGTTTTGTGTGTTTAAGTGCATCCCTTTTGATAACCATCTCAAAACCCCATAAAGGTTCGAAAGCCCCAAAATTAAATTTTAAAATTAAAGTGGGGGTTCAAATTTTTTTTTTGTAAGTAATCTTACGAGTGTAAAAAAAAAAACATCAATTCTCATGTCGTCCCCTTCTTTTTGCCCCGCGACTCACACTTTAGCACCGAGTGATGGAAACTCTTAATCAAGCGTCCTTTTTTAGTCTGCGTGAGTTTGGGGGAAACAGGGTTGAGGTTTACTGTGGAGTCTGGAGCCCTGTTAAATTTACTTTTTTCTTAGCCCGCGCCACCTTCCCCTCCAACGGCCTTTACTTAACCAGCGTTGTGACGGATGAATCTATTTTGGGGAGATTTAGAAATCAAGGCAATTCAAAAGGGAAAAAGCATACTTTCAGAAATTTGTGTACAATATACACATTTTGCAAGTTTAATAAGGAGAAGAGAGAGAGAGGAAGAGGGGAGAGGGAGAGAGGGAGGAGAGAGAGAGAGAGAGAGAAGGAGAGGGACAAAAAGAAGGAGAGAGGGAGGAGAGAAGAGAGAGAGAGGGAAGAGAGGAGAGGAGAGGGAGAGAAGGAGAGAAAAAGAAGAGAGAAGGGAGGAGGGGGAAGAGAGAGGAGAGAAAAGGAGGAGGGAAAAGAGAGAGAGAGAGAGAACTGTTTTCTGATACTTTATGCCCATTTTGTACATAACAAAAATACATAAAAATAATAATAATAATGCACCCAAGGGTCCTTTGAGCCAAGGTCATTACGGACCTAAATTTATAATTAATGTAAGTAGCATGTTGTAGCCCCCCACCACCATGGATTACTTTTTAAAACAAAAAAGAATCTGCGGAAAATAATATGAATAATAATTAATAATAAAAGAATAAATTGTAATAATGAAACTGAAATGATATAAAAAATAAAAATAATGTAATAATATAATAACCCCCAATAAACAATTTTTTAAAAATAAAATAATGTAACAACAATAAAAAAGATAATAATAAAAATAATAATATAGAAAAAAGAAAAAAAATAATAATGAAAATAATGATAATAAAAATAATAAAAAGTAATATTGATAGTAATAATAATAAAAAACAAAAAAAAAAAAAATATAAATGTAATTTTTGCAAAAATGATAAAAATATTTATGAAAAATATTGATAAATGCACCTCCCATAACATTACTATATGCATTTTTTAAACTTACATCAAAAAGAGACAGAACAGAGAAAAGAGACAGGACAGAGACAGAGAGACTTATTCTACTTTTGCAAACTTTTTTTTTGTACACCAACAAAACCGATAAATCTTTAGCCTAGCCTGGCAGAGGCGGGACCGAGTGGTTACTCTTGGAGTGGTGAGCTCGATTCCCGATTTTGAATCTTGCAAGGGAAAAATTATTTCGCCCTTCATTAATCGGTTGACAATAGCCTGGTAGGTGGAGAAGGTCTCGAGTTAAAAGTTCACCGGGGAGCAACTATCAAATCCATCGTCAAGGGGCCCGAAAAACCGGCTGAAGCTTACCGTTCTTCCACTGCGACTAAAAGTGCGTTTTTGACTACAAGTGCGGCGGAGGGAACCCACGTGGCAGCAGACCTGACTGAGGCCCAAAGCATCACAAAAAAACGGGATCTTAACCTATAGAACACTGGTGCCTCTATAAAAATCCGTCTGCGCCACAAACGGGCGAGACCCAACTATCACGACCCCAGAATGTCGGGGGCCAACCCCCTGACCCCTAAAAGAATAATAGCCTACAGGCGTTTATGGCTCCAAAGTATAATAATAATAATAAAATGATAATAATAATAATAAAAATCACATGGGCTACTAGACCAGGGGTTTTCTTAACCGGGTTCGACAAACCCCAGGGTTCGGTTAGCCCGTCTCGGGGTTTGGGCCCGGCCCTCCCCAAAAAAATTGCAATTTTTTTTATTTTGTAATTCCGTTATTCACCAGATTAAAAATAACGCGAAATCAACGTAAATTTAAGCCCCGGGGGGGAGTCATTGCGGGGAATAATTTGGGTTTTGTTCGCCCCCCCTTTCTCACTTCACCTCGTTTTGTCATTGAAATTTTAAAATTAGGCAAAATACCCTCCTGAGGCCCCACTCAATCCCAAACCTCACATTCCTGGTGGGGAACGCCGGGGGAGTTTCGACAGGGGGGTGCTTGCAGCCTTGTTGATCTCAAAAGGCGTTTTATTCAGTGCACGGGTCACCCGGGAAACTTCTGCGAAAAAAGCGGGTTCCCGCAAGGACTATTGGTTTTTTGACTGGTCTGTACTCTGGGAGTGATGTGCTGTGAAGTGTGGGGGAGGGTATCCGCTTCTTTCCGTTTAAAACAGAAGTGAGGCAAGGGTGGTCCTTGCCCCATCCATTCAACACTTTTTATGGACTGGGATTGGGGGAAAGTTTTTGATCAAAAGGGTTGTGGAGCATCCGCGGCAACACCCAAATTTATGTCTTATTTTTTTCCGATGATGCAGTAATCTTTGCTGAGTCGGGAGGCCTGGTGAGGTTCTCGAGGCGCTGCACGAGGGAGGTAAACCCTTTTGGGGCTTGAGGTCTCCGGGCTTAAAAATTTAAGGGCCCCAGGTGTTTGGAGCGTGCGGCGAGGACTTGCGATTTTGGAAAGTTTTACATCCCTTTGGGTACGGCCCCCTAATGACGGCGGTCCGTAAAAAAAAGTCTTAGGCGGTTTGGCATAGCCCACGGTGTTATGGCTCGCTCAGCAGGAGATTTGGAGGTTGTTTTTGGGACCTGTGCAGGAGGACAAAAAATCCGGTCTTTAATCGCTTGTGATCCCTTCTTTCTCTATGGTTTTGAGACATGGACACTAAATAGCGACTTGAGGGGACGAATCGATGCCTTTAGTAAAAATTGTTTTCGCGAATCATGGGGTATCGGGGTGGGGTAATTCGTGTCAAACAGCGATTTTACCGTGAGACTAATCGAGGCCCATTACCCGCATACCGTCAGCGCAACCTGGGCTAATGGGCATGTGGCACGCTACCCGAAACCTCCTTCCCATCTGGTTGTTCTGTAAGGACAATCCGGCTGGAGGAGGTCAAGGGGGCGCCCACAAGGCCGTGACTGGGTAAACTTGATTTTCTTGCGAGAGCTGCTTGGTATGGGAAAGGAGCTTCATGGGGAATCGCGCGTGGGGCCCCCCAGGGAGGGGGCGTAGGGGGGGCGAGGCAACGTCCCCCCGGCGTATGCCCCCAATAATTTGATGATTGGGGCCTCAAAATGCCCGATAAATGTTTTGTTTTTTAAACAAATTTTCCTGCCCCTTTCCTCGCCCCCCCAGTGTAAAATTTGCTTCGCCGCCCCCCCCCATTTTCAAAAAAACCTGGATTACCCTGTCCCCCCCCCCCCCCCCCCCCCCCCCCCCCTTCCGAAGCCCTAATATCCCCATGCTTAAAGTTTTTCCCTTTCCCTCCTTCCTTTTTATTTCCAAAATTTAAAATTTGAATGTTGAGGCAATTTTCCTCTAATTTTTGCATCAATTAAATCAAAATGTTTTTTTCTTATTATTCAAACATTTCTTAAATTTTTGAAAAATTTTTAAAAAAAAAAATTTTTTCTTTTTCACATATTTAGGGTTCGGCCAGTGTAAAGGGGTTTTTCGTTAGGGTTTGGCGCCCCCTGAAAAAGGTTTTAAAAAACTGGTCTGACTTAGGTAGTCGCTGACGTAGCTTTATCCTCCTTTTTTGATGTCTTAAAAAGTATTGGATCAAGGAAAAGAAGGAAGGAGGGGGGGGGGACCAAAGGAAAAGGTGGGGAGGTGAAGATAAAAGAAAAGGGGAAAAAAAGGAAATTGCAGGATGGAGGAGACGAAGAAGGGATGGGTAGGAGGGGGGAGAGGGGACATTTAAAAGAGAGGAAGGAAGGAAGGAAGCAATTGAAAAAAATTTTTAAAAACGACCCCAAAAACGTGAAAATTGCTGTCCTAGTTTTGTTTTTTTACCGCCCGAAGAGACGCAAAGAAACTCGTTCTTTAAGAAATGGAAAAAGGGTAGTGCTTTCTTTTAAACCCCCTTTCTTTTTAATTGCAATCAATGAAGCTTGGGGGAATAAACGAAAACCCTAAAACCAGTTTCTTTAAATCTTGCAGCCTCTTTTTCATATTTTTCGAATTGTCAAGTGTTTAAATTTACCCGAAGAAAAAAATTTAAAGGGTCGAAAATTTTTGTCCAAAATTCTCTCTCGGGTGTGTAAGGAAAATTAAATCGAAATTTTTTTGTTTTTTTTGTTTTAGGAGGGTAGCATTACGTGATTATCTTCCCCCCCTCCTCCTCCCCTTCCCCCTCCTCCTCCTCCTCCCCTCAAACCCCAAACCTACTTCTTCCCCTTTTTTCCTCCACTCCTATGTTTCCCATTCTTGCGCCTTCTGCAGAAGAGGGGAGGAACCGTCCCCAGAAAAATTACGGTCTCTTTCAAAAATTTTTAAGGGTCTGGGGGTGGTGTGTGGTGTGTGTGTTCACCCCCGGTCTTGCCCACGTGGTGGTGTTTGGGGTTTGTGTGTGTGTGTTGTGTTGTGGGTTTTTGTTTGTGGGTTTTGTGTGTGGGTGGTGTGTTGTGTGTTGTGTGTGTGGTGTGTGTGTGTGTTTGTGGGTGTGTGTGTGTTTTGTGTGGTGTGTTTTGTGTGTTGGTGTGTGTGTTGTGTGTGGGTGTGTGGTGTGTGTGGTGTGTTTGTGTTTTGTGTTGTGTGTGTGTGTGTGTGTGTGTTGTTGTGTGTGTGTGTGTGTGTGTGTGTGTGTGTGTGGTGTGTTTGTGTGTGTGTGTGGTTGGTGTGTGTGGTTTTGTGTGGGTGTGGTGTGTGTGTGTGTGTGTGTGGGGGGGGGTGGGGGGGGGGGGAAGAGAGAGAGAGAGAGAGAGAGAGAGAGAAGAGAGAGAGAAAGAGAGAGAGAAGGAGAGAGAGAGGAGAGGGGAGGGGGAGAGAGGGAAGAGAGAGAGAGAGAGAAGAGACGAGAAGAGAAGAGAAAAGACAGAGCAGAGACAGAGACAAACGGGCAAGCGAACAGAGCAGAGAAGAGCAGAGAAGAGGGCAGAGACAGAGACAGAGAAAAGACAGAGACAGAGACAGAGACGAGGGGAAAAGAACAGAGACAGAGACAGAGACAGAGACAGAGACAGAGCAGAGAGAAGGGGGTTGGTACTGTATGATAGTTTTTTTTTCTATCTCTATCTTTTTCCTTTCCCCACACACACACACAAAAACCACACACACACCCCACACACATACCACGTGACACACACACACACCACACACACACACACACACACATCCCGTCGGTAATCAAAGGGGCAATATAGAAAAAGAGAGAAAAGATAGGAGTTATCAGAAGAAAAAAAAAGGTGAAGGTTATTTTATAGTTGTTGAGTGCAGAGAAAGCCGCCTGCCGCCCTGTCTACCTGTTTAGTACGGTTTTGATTGTGCACAGGATTTCCCATTACAGGTTTTTTTTTTTTTTTAAACTTCCTCTATCTTCCCGTCCTTTCTCCTTTATCTTTTCCCAGCTCCTCCTCCCCCCCTGCTGACGTGGCGGCGCTTTTTTATCAAAACCTTGTAGTTTGGTACTTGCAAAGTGGCTAGATAGGATGAAAAATCTTATCTTTCTTATCCTCCTCTCCTTTCTACATCCCAAGTTATTGGTTTTTTTTGTTGTTTTTTTCTTATTCTGTTTCTATGTGAAGAATTCTTTAGTACGTCTGTTTTTCAAATATTTTACATATTTTTAGTTTGATTGCCTTTTTTTTTTTTTTGTGTGTGTGTGTAGCATACTTCATCTTTACTTTATACATCAGTTTTGAATTTGGGTTCTTTTTCCCCCTATTTTTTTTTTCCAATCATAAAAAAACTGGCCAAGGGCAAAAAAAGAGGTAACAAAAAAACCCCTTAATTGCCCCCCATGTCCCTATCAAGATGACAGTAAGAGAATATAGAAAAAGGGGGGGGGGTAATTTAGTTTGGGGTGTGTCTTTTCACTTCCTCCTGAAAAAAATTTAAGTCGTGGAAGGTGGAAAAAAAAAAACAGGAGGGAGTTCCAGAGATTACTATGAAGGAGATGAAAGAGTGAAGATATGGTTAACTCTTGCATAAGAAGATGGACAGAATAGGGAAAGAATGAGTAGAAAGTTTGTGCAGGGAGGCGCGGGAGGGGGGTAGGCGCATTTTAGCAAGTTCAGTAGAGTGGGCATGAAAAAAAGGGTAGAAGATAGAAAGAGAAGCAACATTGCGGCGGGTTTTAAAATTGAAGACAGTAAGTCAGAGGAGGTGAGTTTGAGAGACAAAAACTTTTTATTTACCTTTTTAGAAGAGCTGTATGAGGGGTTTTTCCCCCGAAAATGTGGACATGCTCAAAAATGGAGGAAAAGGCCCCGTACAAAACAAGCAACTGGGGTGAGAAAAAAAATTTGGTAGCGACGTCAAAGACTCCTAATTTTTTTAGAAGCTTTCAGCAAGAGAAAAGAGTAAGATTTCCAGCTCAGATTTTTTGTAAAAGGGTAGTCCAAGAAAGTTTTTGTAGAAAAAGGGGGAATTGCGTGTCTTGAAGAAGAGAGGATTTGTTTGGAAGGGTTTCGTCGAGTTTAAGGTGAAAAAATGGGTTTATGAGGTTGAACAAAACAAGGTTTGCTTTTTCCTCGACATAAAAATTATAAAAGATCAGAAAATTGGCGCTTGTGGCATATCTCCGTGAGTCGTCCCCTTAGTTCCTGTTGAGTTGGACTCTAATGAACGACGTTGAAAAAATGAGGGTAGAATGATCACGAGGAGTGATAGGGCTTGGTTAGCCCCTTTAAAGATCATTAATGAAACTAGAAAAAGAGTGGGTGATGGACGAAACCCCGGGAACACCCCATTGTAGACTTAGGAGAAGAACAAAGACCATCTACAGTAGCTGCAATAGAACGGTTTTAAAGGAAAAATTAAGATTAAAGGTCAGAGAGAAGGATAGAAACCGAATGAGGGTAGTATACTAGTATAGAAATAAAGATTTGTGCCAGACTGATCAAAAGCTTTTGATATGTCTAAGGCAACAGCAAAGTTTCACCCGAAACCCCTAAAGGAGGATGACCAAAATTCAGTTAGGAAAGCTGATCGCCCTTTGGGGAAACCGTACTGACAATCAGATAGAAGATTGTGAGCAGATAGATGATTAAGAAAGAATCTTCTTATTAAGGAAGATTCAAAAGCTTTAGATAAGCAGAAAGTCAAAGCTATAGGACGGTAGTTTGAAGGATTAGAACGGTCACCCTTTTAGGAACAGGTTGAATGTGAGCAAACTTCCAGCAAGAAGGAAAGGTGGAGATAGAATAGAGAAAGACGGAAAAGTTTGACCAGGCAGGGTGGCAAGCACAGAAGCACAGTTTTTGAGAACAATAGGTGGGACTCCGTCAGGACCGTAAGCCTTCCGAAGATCTAGGCCAGAAAGGAGCCCAGGAAACATCTTTACGGGATCCTAATAAAGGCATAACATAGTCAGAGGATGGAGGAGAAGGAAGAACAAGCCCTTCATCAACCAGGGGTGGAATTTTTAGCAATGGTTTGAGCAAAAAGTTCAGCTTTAGAAATAGATTAGACGGCTGTGGAGCAATCCCGGAGAAACTAGGAGGTGTAGAAATTTTATGTCACAAACACATTTATCTGAATCTTATCTATAGAAAACCCATTGTCTATCTCATCCCGACACAATACCCCCGTAGTCAACTAACTAAGATACTTGTCGGTGGATAGTAGGGTTGAATCGGGTTGTAGGCTTATCAATACTGCAATTGTCTTGTTATTCGGGAAATGGAAAGGATGTGATCAAAAGCCGGCGTGGCATGAGCGGCTGTTAAGGGCTGGGGGCGGTGTGTTTTGTTTATGGGCGTCAGGCGGGTTTTTACATCCAGTTATCCACGACGCGACGGTCGTGGATATGTATTTTGTATACGAATATAGTGTGTCGTATTTAAAAACGTCCCCATTTAAACGCTTAATGTACAAAATGAACGTATGTACAATTATTTTAGTAAGAGATATTGTACTCTCGAGGGTCAGGAGTGTACTGAAACTCCGTGAGCGGCGGCGGCGATCCCCACCATACCCAGCCACGTACACAAATCTCAGTGGCTGGAATCTAATGGGCGGCGGGGGCACCGGCACCAATCCCTAGCCACGTATACACGCAGGATTGGGCAAATATTATGACGACGACCAATAGCCAGTCGCTCCAATCATAGATGATAAAATAAAGGTGCAAATGGTTTTAATACTACTGGGAATGTTCATTTATAATATCCCAGTACTTATCATTTACTTAAATTTTCCTTAATTAAAACCCATAACCATTTTAATTTATATATATATATATATTATATATATAATATATATATTATATATATATATATATTATATATATGTATATATAGTATATATATATAATACATCCCTATTCTCTCCTCTATGATGAGCGAACAAACCTCCCTCACAGGGGGGGGGGGGGGAAAAAAATCACCACTCTACTAATTCAGAGGGTGGTTTGGTGGATAATTTCTACAGGAGGGAAAGATGAAAAAGAAAAAATTGTTAAAGATGTTATTATAGCTAGATGCCAGAAGTCACGAGAGGAGCTTGAATTCAGATAGATTTTGACATTTTTTATGAATGAAAGTTTTTGGTAAGTTGAAGGGAAAAAATTTGGCATGATTACGGGCAGAGATATAAAGGGCATGAGTTTCAGGAGATGGATGGTTACGGTATCTTATGTGAGCCGCCTCTTCGATCTTTCCTTTGTTACTTCCTTCCTTTCTTTATTTATTTTTTCTATTCAGTCATTTCTACTTCTCCCTTTTCCCTTCCTTTCCTCAAACATTTAGGGCCATATGCAAGAAATTTTCTCAAACCCGTTGCCACCACACGGTGACAAGCAAGAATCAACGTGGACAACGCAACGCGTCGAGATTTGACTCCACTGGTTGCGTTGACCATGCATCACGCCTCTGCCCTTATTCATCATATTTCTTCCCGCCATTACAGGGGAGTTTTAAACATAACCGAGAGTAACATACATACTTTGTGAATGCACACGTGCCCTAATTAAGGTAAAATTAGGTCCAGAAGGCCTTATATGGTTTGTGTTAACTCGTGAGTAAGCCGGGCGGTGGTGGAGGGGGTGGTCAGACTTGGGCTATATTCAAGAACTTTTTCTCCACCCGTTGAAATCGCGAATCGGTTATAAAAGAATCAACATACGACGCAAACGCGTCGAGCTCAGGGGTGGGGGTTTGAGTCAGCTGATTCGCGACAACTTGCACACCCAACCTTCATCCCGCTCCCACTTATTCCATCTATTTCTTCCCAAACCATTACAGGTGATTTTTTTCAACACAACCAAAGAGTAACATGCATCCCTTTGTGAATGCACACGTGTCATTATTAAGGGTTAAAATCTGGTCCAGGAGGCCTTATATAGGTGGGTAAACTTGTGAGGAAGCTGAGCGGCGGGCAGGAGGATGGAGGTCGCCATTGTACAGCAGTACTAAATGTTCAATGTACTCGCACGCATCACTCAGGCCAATTTTTTTCGCACCAACGCCTCAGACAAGTGGCGAAAAACAACTTAGCTATTATTTTAATGTCAGAAATTATAAATTTCACTAGTAAAATGTATTAGATATGTATAAAACAGTCAAAATACGATGCCGCTTTGGGCTCGCTTGTGTTTTGGGACGCCTGTCAAATATCCACCAGGGCGGGGCAGTTCTTGTAGATGTCACCAGTGGAGGTACGACGGTGGAAAATCTCCACCGGCCGGGATTTGACGAGCATTCTTGAATATAGCCCTTGGGGTTTGGGGCAGGGGTGGCGGGGCCCCTCAAATGTACTCACACGCATCACCGGGCCCATTTTTTCTACATCAACGCCTCAGACAAGTGGCGAACATTAACTAAGCTATTATCTTTAAAGGCAGAAATGATAAATTAGACTAGTAAACGGAATTAGATATGTGTTAAACAGTCAAATACTGATGCCATCCTGGACTCGCTTGTGTTGGTAGTACGTCTGCACAGATCTCCTGGTCGGCCGGACAGTTGAAAACAATTCTTGACTATCCACCCGTCAGGTTACGACTGTCGGAAATATCCACCAGCCGGGACTTGACGAGCATTCTTGGGATATAGCCCTTAGTTATTCCTTCTTTCTTTCTCTCCCTTTTTGTATATATTTCATCTGTCCATCCTTCGTTCCTTTCTATCTCCTGTCCCTTTTACAATCTGCGTTCTTTGGCTTCATTTTATTTTTCAGTATAACATATACTCGACAATATTTATCTATCTATCTATTACCTATCAGTCCTCGCCTATGCTACCATGACAGTGAGGCTTGTCTATAGTACGTTGAATGTTTAATTTCCCACTTTC
>JACEEZ010010802.1:25000-82500 GCA_016584305.1 Chionoecetes opilio | reverse complement strand
TTATGTTCTTATGTCTTTTCTTCTTATGTTCTTTTGCTTAGTTCTAATGTTCTGTCTTTTATGTCTTTCTTCTTATGTTCTTCTCAGCTATGTTCTTTCTTCTTAGTTCTTTCTCTTATGTTCCCTATGTCTTTTCTTCTTATGTTCTTTCTTCTAGTTCTATCTCATAGTTCTTTCTTCTTATGTTCTTTTCTTCTATGTTCTTTTACTTATGTTCTTTCCTTCATTATGTCCTTTTATGTCTTTACTTATGTTCTTTTTCATGTCTCTCATGTTTTTTTCTTCTATGTCTTCTTTATGTCTTATGTTCTTCTTATGTTCTTATGTTCTTTTGTTCTTATGTTCTTTTCTTCTTATGTTCTTATGTCCTTTGTCCCCCAGGGTGTGCGGAGAGCAGCGGGGGGCGGCAGGTGGAGCTGATTGAGTCCCTCCCCCTGTGGAACACCAGCTACCCGGGCCTTACCGTCATACCCGGACCCAGACCCATCGCACCCGCCGTCTTCCTGCAAGGTAACAAACCCACACCTCAAACAAACACCAAGTAACGTATATATACTCAACACCAAATAGTCAAACACCAAGTCACGTATATATATATAGTCAACACCAAATAGTCAAACACCAAGTCACGTATATATAGTCAACACCAAATAGTCAAACACCAAGTCACGTATATATAGTCAACACCAAATAGTCAAACACCAAGTCAAACGCCAAGTTACGTATATTATATAGTCAACACCAAATAGTCAAACACCAAGTCACGTATATACAGTCAACACCAAATAGTCAAACACCAAATCAAACACCAAGTAACGTATATATAGTCAACACCAAATAGTCAAATACCAAATCAAACACCAAGTAACGTATATACAGTCAACACCAAATAGTCAACACCAAATAGTCAAACACCAAGTAACGTATATATAGTCAACACCAAATGGTCAAACACCAAATCAAACGCCAAGTAACGTATATACAGTCAACACCAAATAGTCAAACACCAAGTAACGTATATACAGTCAACACCAAATAGTCAACACCAAATAGTCAAACACCAAGTAACGTATATATAGTCAACACCAAATAGTCAAACACCAAATCAAACGCCAAGTCACGTATTTTATAGTCAACACCAAATAGTCAAACACCAAATCAAACGCCAAGTCACGTATATATAGTCAACACCAAATAGTCAAACACCAAGTCACGGAAGTCCTTTCATAAAGGGAAAAAACTGTTGACGTTTTTCCCCCGAAAGATCAGTTTTATCTTGTGCTTTTTGGAACATTTTCATTTTATAATTTCTTCTGGCGGGGAATTTTTTTTTTAGGTATACTTTGTCTTCATTCTTGTACTGTCAACAACACTATAGTCGCCACTGCACTAATGTCGCCAGGCGCCATATATTACGAATTTTAGCATCACTTCGGACTTGTATGTGCCACCGAAGAGACATGCACAGTAGTTAATAGAATATACATGTCTTTAGTGGAACATACAAATTAGTAGTGATGGTAAAATTCATAATATATGGCGCCTGGCGACATTAATGCAGTGGCGAATTTAGTGTTATTGACGGTAAGTGAAGCAAGAGAAGTGAGGATTTTCAGGTAAACCTTCTCTGTATTCCTGTAGTGGTATTTTATTGTCTTTTAATTCGAT
Organism: Chionoecetes opilio; assembly: GCA_016584305.1. Classification (NCBI taxonomy): domain Eukaryota; kingdom Metazoa; phylum Arthropoda; class Malacostraca; order Decapoda; family Majidae; genus Chionoecetes; species Chionoecetes opilio. The sequence goes on along the minus strand of JACEEZ010010802.1, from coordinate 80,832 downwards.
GATGCTATTTTAACTGTTTAAATTTACTTGGTGTTAAGCTAATTATTTGGTATAGGTTCTTTTTACCGTTTGCTTGAAATGTTTGTATTTTATTCCCTTTTATTGCGAAAGAGGGATTTGTATCTATATACATTATTTTAGTATTATGGGTAAAGTTTTTTTCGTTGTTTTATGTTAAGTCATGGTGTTTTTTATGGTTTATATATGGACCACGGACCATGACAAAAATTGCTGCATCATATATTTGTATTTTTTGTGGTCACTCAATATCTATCTATCTATCTATCTAGGTGAAACAAGAGAAGTGCGGATGCCCGAAGCGGTGCAGGCGGCAGCGGCGGCCTTGCTCAGCGGTGCGCGGGAGTTCACGATGATGGCCACGCTGCAGCAGGAAGACCGCAACGCCGGCACCATCCTGGCGTTCTCGCGGGGCAGCCAGCGCTACCTGGAGCTGCAGTCCTCGGGCAGGAAGGACGAGATACGTTTACACTACATACACAATGGTGCTGTTCATGTCGAAACCTTCCCTTACCGTATTGCCGACCAGCGCTGGCATAAGGTGAGGACTGAGGAGACTTACGGCCGTAGTATGTGAGACCACAGCCATAGGAGATATATTTTTGGTTTCCGCAAGTGAATAACTACTGCACATTATACTGAGCCGAAAATAATAGAGAAAAAGTCAGCTGTAACCAGGGTAGAACAAGAAGTAACAGATTTAAGCTGGAAAAGCGTAGATTTAAAAAGGAATAGGGAAAAACTGGTTCACAAATAGGGTGGTAAATGATTGGAGTGGACTCAGTCGTCAGGTAGTTAGTGCGGAGTCATTAGGGAGTTTTAAAAGGAGGCTAGATAATTTCATGGATGGGGATGAAAGGTGGATGTATACGTAGTGTTAAGTAACAGGAACTACCACGTGTAGGTCTCGTGGCCTCTTGTAGCTTCCTTATGTTCTTATGTTCTTATGCCGCTGTCTGTGTGTGTGTGTTGGGGGTGGGAGGGGTTATTGGGGGGGGAGATGTGAAAGAAGAGAAAAAGAGTGTCTGTGCATAAGAGTGAAAGGAGAGAAAGAGGGAGGAAAGATGTGGGTGTAACAGATATTTGAGAAAGAGAGGGAGAGAAGAAGAAGGAATTAAGGAGATAATAAGAGGGAAAACAGGAAAGTAATAAAGAGGAAGAGAACTGCCTTGCCTGCCTGTGTGTGTGTGGGGGGGGGAGATTGATGGGGGGGATACTGCCTTGTTCTGTGTTGTAGTATTTTGTAGGTGTGCACGAAGGACCTTTGGTAATGTTAATATGAATATCCTCACGGCCGTTGATGACATGCTGTAACAGTCTTTTTTTTTTTTTTTTTTTTTTTTTTTTTTTTTTTTTCCGAGCTTCAAATTAAGAGGCTTACCAAGAGGGAATCAAAAGAATAGCCAATCTCCAATGCCTGAGTAATGTCACGTCTGTGCTTGTGAATAGCCAACATTATTTTTTGTTCACCAAGTTACACTGTGAATAAAAAACTGTCTATCAGGGTACCTTTGACTGATAGGTAGATGACGGTGACTCCAGTCTGAGAGCACTGCAGTTCAGTGTTGAGTGACAAGCCAGACTTACATTATGACTTGCTTCATTGCCCATAGAGTTGTGAGAAGTGTTGTATGCATGCGAAGCCAAGTGTCTACCATTGAGTCACACTGACAGCCTGTTGGACTTACCTTAACCCCTTGAGACCCAGAACGTAATTTCCATTGTAATTTGGCTGCCATTAGACGATTTTTAGTGAATATAAGCAATGTTTTTATAGATATGACCTGTTTAGTACCCTTGTCGACTAACTAATTTGGTATATTAAGCTACTTTTTGTAATTTTATGGCTAACAACAGACAATTTTATATATTAATGGAAAGATTTGGGCGTTAAGGGGTTAAGCCGCCTTCCCACATTGACGACTTTGAAAAAAGACATCGTTGAGACACCGCTGAGACTCCAATTTTACGTGTGGCAGCGGTATCTCAGCGGAGTCTCCTTTGAAAGTCGCCAATGTGAGAAGGTCGGGTCCTTGTGGAACTCTTGTGGGTTGGTGTGCCTGGAGTCTCATCCCCCCCCCTCTCCCCCTACAGGTGTCCGTGGTGGTAAGTGGAACCCAGGTGGAGGTGTGGGTGGACTGTTCCCGCGTGTACCGCCGCCTGGCCCCGCCCCCCATGACCAACCTGACCGCCCTGGCCGCCCTGGCGCCCCCCGTGGACCCCGCAGACCCCTCCCTCAGCCAGGACCCCGCCGCCCGGGACGCCCCCATGGCCCTCTACCTGGGACAGCGCAACGCCAAACATTTTTTGTTCAAAGTAAGCTGATCAAAGACTTGTGTGTGACGTGTTTTGGTATTATTCCTGTTTGAAACCGAATTCACTTTGGTTGATGAAACTATTTTTTCTGGTGAGTTTTGATGTGCTTTGAATTAATCTGCTTACCGTTTCTGTTGCAAATATATATATTTTTTTCTTTTAGTTAGGTAAAGGTTAGGTTACGTTAGGTATATAGGTTCGGTTAGGTTAAATTTGTTTTTCAATAATTTTTGTCGCCCCCCCCAAAAAAAAAGTGATTTGTGATAGAAATGGTTAGCAGATTAATGCAAAACACAAAAAACTCACTAGAAAAAAAAATGTTTCTTCCACCAAAGTGAATTCGGTGTAAAACTGGAAATTTACTCGTGTTTTTTGTATTGCTTTGATGTGAGTATTGATTGTGATTGTATTGATTGAGTATTGATGTGACCACTTACCACCCTGTCTGTGTTGCAGGGCGCCTTGCAGGACGTGCGGCTGGTGTCCGGCACTGCGGGTTACCTGCTGCAGTGTCCCCAGGCCGAGGCCGAGTGCCCCACCTGCGGCCAGTTCCAGGTCCTCTCTGACCGCGTGGATCAGCTGCAGCACCTCGTGGCGGAACTAGCAACACGGGTGAGCCTCTCCACTTATCCACAATTTTCAGAAAGTTGATGAAAAAAATTGACGGAAAAATTGCTAGTGTGACACCGCCATCAGTGTTTGCGTGCACTTCTTTGTTCCAGGAATCATACACAGATCTCCGCTATAATGCCTGCATGTATGTATAGCAGACTGTAAGGGTGCATTTTGAAATTTAATCATCAATTGCTGCATGTTCTTAAGGTGAAGGTCAACATTACTGATTAATTATCAAACATGCAATCCCACTCAGTCATTGTTCCTTAGAATGGCTCTCTTGCCGCTCATACTGCATTGTAATTGACACCTCACGAGCAAGGACTAGGAGAGTAACACCAAGATATTGACAGATGAAGCAAAAGTGCACTGAATTTTGCTTTACCAATCATGTTGTATAAAGGAGTAGAATAAGTGACGGTTGCTGCCTTGTGCTTGCCTGTCACCACAGCAATATCCTTACCTTCTTTGTGTGGGAGCAAACCTGTGGATAGTATGGTCAATCACTGCATCTTATCTTCCAGTTGACAGCCTCGGAGACCCGCCTGGCAGCCGTGGAGGATTGTGACTGTCAGAGGTCTTGTCGGGTTAATGGCACCGTCAGGCAGGATGGTGCCACGTGGAAGAGCGGCTGCGAAATTTGTTCTTGTGTGGTAAGTTGTAGCATTGTTTTTATTTTCTATTATTTTCTTTTTAATTTAACCCCTTCAAGCCCAGATCTTTCCTTTGCTATATTCAATCATCTGTTCTTAGCTATAAAATTACGAAAACTAACTTAAAATACCAAATTAGCTAATGAACAAGGATACTAAACAGGTCATATCTATAAAATATTGCTTCTATTAATTAAAATCGTCTAATTGTACCTAAATTACAATGAAAATTACGTTCTGGGCCTCAGGGGTTAAACAGTCATTAATCACAGTTACACAACAGTTACAGATTGTTTAAAAGATAGATGAATCAAAACAGTTTATTTCACAGTTATATCACATGTCTTTTTTTAACTATCAGTTTTTAGAGTACGTCAAGGATATCTCTCCAGTTTTCCTTGGTGAAAAGATATGTTCTCTACTGTGACAGTCATCATTAATCTTGTTTAACAGCATTATCATCAATATCCCAAACGTTTTGATATCAAATATTTTTTTTTGCTATTCTTTCACAAACGGTGTATGTGTGTTAGTGTTCTGTCTCATGATTTCAAAATTATTAAGCTCGGTAATGGGAATCAGTTACTACCAAAATCAATATCTGAATTATTATTTATATAAACATTAACACTCACAGCTATTATTTCCATGTAAGCTTTCTTGTTTTTCACTACCTAACTATCATATCCATCAAATGTCTATCTACACCTGTTCCTATGTTAAACAAAATGGGTTTATTTCTCCAATAGAAACACAAGAGACAGGTGTATAACATTAACATATATATAACACATGCAAATATTTCCAGATGTTCATGTAGAAATGTATGCAGTATGATATGTACATGAGTTCTTTGTAGCTCTTTTTTCTTTGACATTCTGATCTCTTAGCTTGTGCTCACCGTGCTTCATATTAGAGTCTGTGCACTTCTTGATTTTTCTCTGTATACTGAATGTTACATGATTACTGTACTTACTATGATTTGTTGTCCCTATGTTGCTTGCCTCATTTCTATGCTGTCTAGTCTGTGTTTCCATCAACAATATGCTACTTGCTGTATTAATACTCCCTCCTGTACCTTGCCGGGGACGGGATTCAATTCAATACAGGGAATTAGTTGATTTATAGTCTGCTTTTTTTAAAGAGGCAAAAATTCCATTCTATCTTAAGGTCTCATGCTTAAAAGTATGCCTCCATTTACCTGATAATATGGTTAACTATGATAAAATACAGCTGAAACTTAGAAGAACCGTAGTATTCCCTTCTTCTGGTATCAAATATCAGTCAGTAAACAGCAAGGGGTCAGGATTTTTCACCTTGTTAAAAAAAATAGACTATAGTTACGTTTACTAATACATGATTTCTTTAGTATACCCTACAGTAAGCTTGTTCCTAGTGCTCATTAGTTGAAGTAACCCATTAAGAATTGTTGATAGTGTTAATGAGTAGCATCTTTTCCCTTTTAACGAAGATGAAAGCTGACAGTTGTAATATTATTGGCCATGAGTTAAGGATGGATTAATATGAATACATGCAGATCTTTTCCCTTCCCCACAGTAATCCAGTAAAGCCGCATCATCACCGGGGATGCTTTTGTCTGTCTGCTAACCTAACCTTGTTTTAGGCTTCTCTGCTTCACGCCGCTCTCTTCTCTTAGCTGATAGTGTGTGCCACATATTTACTAACACCATATACACATTTTTAGCTGTTAGGCCTACGCTATACACAAGCCCCGCTATACTCTTAATGATAAATCCCATTCTTTTAATTATGACTGATCACATACAGTATTTTTTATGTAGTAGATATGTGAAGTTTTTTGTGTGTTAAATAATTATTCTAAGGCTACATTCTAATCTCCACAAAGGAATCATTCACTCCACTGCTAACCAATTCTAGCAATGCTTACTGGAAAATAATTTTGTTTACCATATTTTACGGCTTAAAAGACGCACTTTTTCCCCTAAATAATACCCTGAAAAATACTCATGCGTCTTCCAAGACAAATGTTTTGGAGGTTAGCTTAGGTAGCTATTCAATTTACCCTCTTATATGATGTAACTCAGTACTTACCTGTTACAAGTATTTGCAATACCATAAGACATTCAAATCAACTAATCTCTCCTCTCGCTGTGATGTTTACTAAGGTACTGTCGGGAGCCATTCCGCCTCAGCAGATTGGCGCCAAAACAGCCATTCCATGTATAAGGAACTGTGTTTGTTACATTAGATGAAAGTTTGTATACTTATGTACATTCAGCCACCACAAATACTACACGCATACAGGAAAATTAAAACAATACGTGGTGAGGCACAAGAGGCAGGAAACGTAGTGAGGCACGGGAGGACGTGAGAGGGTTTACACTCAAATCAGTCTAAAGGCAGACTGATCAGCATGCCAGGCATGCAGCGGCGCACCGCCGCGGTAGGCTTTGTTTTCACTCCCGCCGTCCGACCTGCGTGTACACGTTCAGCCAGCCAACATGACGATTTACTTATACTATCGCATACAAGCTAGAAAATAAAAATGGCTGATGAGCAGTGCTGAATGAAGATAATGAATAGTGAGTGTGTTCTTGTGTGAAAATGACTGTATATCGGACAACAGTTTTGGTGGTCTGTTTTTTTTCTTTTTCTTAGAAATATCTTTCCAAAATCAGGGTGCGTCTTCCAAAATGCAGCGTCTTATGAGCCGTAAAATATGGTAATTGTTGTCTTGACGTGATATTGCTTTGTACTTCCAACGTTCTTGACTTAACCCTCCGTTACCTTTAATAGAAACACTGTTTTCAAACTATGCTCTCTAATATTGCCTCCTTCACACCTCTGCCACTAACCCATACAGCATGGTGAAGTAACTTGTCGCCCAATCCCATGTGAAGCCAAGACTTGCAAGAACCCTGTCTATACTGAGGGAGAATGTTGCCCCGTCTGTCTAAGTAAGTCACGGCGGTGTCTTTATTCTGCAGTTGTGATCTGAATATCTTGCACAGATGAAGATTATAAAGACGTTTGATGCATTGCTTCACTCTATTTATGTTGTTCTCTTCTTCAGAGCAATGTTCGCTGCAAGGTGTCGTGTACGACCACGGAGAGACGGTGTCGCCGCGCCAGTGTGTGGACTGTGAGTGTCGGGACGGCAAGATGCAGTGCCGAGGGGTCGACCCTGAAGAGACGTGTCCCCGCCTTAAGTGTCCAGAAGAAGAGCAGTTTACAGTTCCGGGCCAGTGCTGCAAATTCTGCCCCGGTGTTGACTATTGTGCTCAAGGCCATGATTGTCATGCAAATGCTACTTGTATTAACCAACAGGCAGCTTACTCTTGTCGCTGCAATGATGGCTTTACTGGAACGGACGGTCGATCATGTACAGGTAAAAACACCACTGCCACCATTATTTGTGTCTTGACCATCACCTAAAACCCACAGCGTCTCGAGAATGGGAAGTGAGATTGTTAAGGAGAGGATGTTAGGGAACTGTCTTAGCTAAATCTTTCTCCTGAGTTTGGAATCTTCCGTGAATCTATCAAAGGAGGAGGATGTTATATGTAACAAACACACCTTGTTTGTTTGTTCATATATATTCATTTTCATCAGTCTCTTCTTGTAGGGCAGTTAGTCTCATGTTTGTTTCAGACCATTATTGCTCTTAGATTATTGGTACTTTTAGTGTACAAATCAGCAGTACAACCAGCCTCACAAATAGCAGTACAACCAGCCTCACAAATAGCAGTACAACCAGCCTCACAAATAGCAGTACAACCAGCCTCATAAATAGCAGTACAACCAGCCTCACAAATAGCAGTACAACCAGCCTCACAAATAGCAGTAGCTACAACCAGCCTCACAAATAACAGTACAACCAGCCTCATAAATAGCAGTACAACCAGCCTCACAAACACTCACATATCTTAAGCTTCATAAAGTGAAGGCAGACCATGAGCAGCCGACAACATCGCGGACTAATGCCTAAGATCACGTTTGTAAATAATTATATAATCTATGTTCTTCTAAAGATATGGCAATAAACTAAACAAAAAAACCCTAAAAACTAAGCATTTTCCAGACATTGACGAGTGCCGTGTGGTTGGCGCGCACCACGGCCACTACTGCCAGGCACACACCCACTGCGTGAACACGGTGGGCGGCTACCACTGCCAGTGTGAGGAGGGGTATGTGAGGCAGGACGCCCTTAACTGTGTGGAGCGTGACGAGTGCCGGGAGGGAGCGCACCAGTGTCACCAGTACGCCTCCTGCACCAACACTCAGGGCGGCTACCACTGCGCGTGTCAAGCTAACTACACTGGCGACGGCTTTCACTGCAAACGTAAGTTATTCTTTTATTGCTATCATTTAGTATGATTTGATTTGTGATATGAAACAAATTTGTCACTTGGTATCTGTTAGGCACCCCACTAGTTTAGGGACAGAGCATTCATTACACTGCCCACTTGTTTTGCATCTACCAAATATTTAGCATCACACATTGATGGGAAAGATTATGTTTGTCATGTTGCACGTATCTGCCATAGTTTTTTAGTTATTGAAAAAAACGTGATTTAAAAAAAAAATCAAGGCTTTTGCAATATTTTTGGAAAAATAGATTTGCTTGAAAATTTGTTCCTAGCAGTTTTCGGGCATGCTGAACACGAATCTGGAGTCAGTTTTCAGTTACAATGATTAGAAGTCTCTATTTCAGCCAATTCACAATGACATGATACTTCCAGATATTCCTTAAAAATCACAAATTAGACAAAACTTACTACAAGACATAAAAATATGATAGGCATTGCTAGATTAATCATTACTTCAATACAACGATCAGTATTAGCATTTTCATTACAGTATTAGTAATACTATTATTAATCCCTATTTGAGCCACCCACGTGATTGTCAAAGTACTTATAAAAACCTAGGAATACTATAGCAATCCTGTGGGACTTCTAATGCCCTCCTATGACTCCTGTAGGATGCGTGAAGGAGCGAAGAGGCCCGTGAAGGACTCTGAAGAATTGTATACAAAGCGAAAGATACTTAAAAAAAAAAAAAAGTTCTTCCTACTCCCTTTCTTCCTCCTCCTCCTCTCCTCCCTTCCTTGTCCCACCTCCTTCCTTCCCCTCCCCCTCTCCCCTCCTTCCTTCTCCTCGTCCCTCCTCCCCCCCTTCCTCCTCCTCTCCCCTTCTTCCTCCTCCCCCTCCCGCCTTCTTCCTCCGCCTATCGTATTTATACGATAATTATAAATGATCATATATCAGATCACGCTGGGCAGCCACGACACGCACCGCATGGGAGAGGTCGGACTCCCACTAGTAAGGCTAAGGATAATTCAAACTTGCTCAAATTATGGAAAGTTATTGAAAAATTTGAACTGGCCTGAAACAGGTCGAATTATCCGAAGTTTGAATTATACGGGTTCGATTTAGAGAGGGTTTACTGTATGTAGTTCATTCCAACCAAGCTTATATGAAAATATTATGATTAAGGTACTTTTGTATTTATTCTTCTTGTTTTTTAATTCCCTAGCTATCTGCAAGACTCCCTGTGAGAATGGCGGGGTGTGCATCGCCCCTGGGGTGTGTAAGTGTCGCCGAGGGTTCCGGGGCGCGGCCTGCGGGCTGGATGTGGACGAGTGTGCGTTAGGGCTGCACCGCTGCCTCGAGAACTCCCGCTGTGTGAACCTGCCTGGCTGGTACACCTGCCACTGCCAGCCCGGCTACACCTCCCTTCTGGCAGACAACAGTCATCAGCTTCTCTGCCAAGGTGAATGATCTGTTGATACGTATGTTTCTTTTATTCCAAAGAAAGTTATTTTATCAGATATTCTGTGGATGTTGGAATCAACACATCTGAAGTGCTTTGTTTATTTTTAAATATTGTCTGGATGATGGCAGGATGTTGAGCTTTGTTAATGTTAGGTACATCAGACGTTGCATTTCATGATTTACAAAATAATCCATGATTTGCCAGTGAAGCTCATATAATAGTTACCTCGATTTCAGATGTGGATGAATGCAGTAGTGGAACAGCCACCTGTCACGAAACAGCCACCTGTGTGAATACAGATGGCTCCTTTCTGTGTACCTGTGACAACACCACCACCTGCTCGCACGGTCAGTCATTACCTTGCCACCAACAAGAAAACTAACGATTCGTCATTTTACACGTATCAGTAAAGTGATCTGATGTCATTATTCAGATTTTAAGCAAACAATAGATACTATAGTCTATTTTTTTTAACAAGGCCAAAATTCCATTCTATCTTAAGGTCTCATGCTTAAAATGATGCCTATGTTTACCTGATAATATGGTTAACTATGATAAAATACAGCTGAAATTTAGAAGAACCGCAGTATTCCCTTCTCCTGGCATCAAATATCAGTCGGTAAGCAGCAAGGGGTCAGGATTTTTCACCTCATAAAAAAAAATAGACTATAGATAAGGAATGCTTTGCTAATCCTTCTTCCACCCGTTGGCGTTGCTTCGTGCAGGTTGTGTGGTGAATGGCGTGGAGCGGCCGCATGGTGATGCATGGACTCCCCCCGGCTCTGAGTGTTCAAAGTGCATGTGTTCAGAGGGAACTGTGACCTGCGATCACTTTGTGTGCAACTGTTCTGACCCCAAGGTGGATCTGGGGTGCTGTCCCCACTGTGACGCCCGTGCCTCGTGCCCCCACCAGACACAGCCCAACGCCACCTACCACAGCGGACAGCGGTGGATATACCAGTGTCAGACCTGTGAATGCCTTGTGAGTGAATGACGAGAGTTATTGAGTTGTTGATGAGACTGTGAGTGCTGTCTGATGAGAGTTAATGAGTTGTTGATGAAACTGTGAGTGCTGTCTGAGGAAAGTTATTGAGTTGTTGATGAGACTGTGAGTGCCTTGTGAGTGCTGGCTGAGGAGAGTTAATGAGTTGTTGATGAGACTGTGAGTGCCTTGTGAGTGCTGTCTGAGGAAAGTTATTGAGTTGTTGATGAGACTGTGAGTGCCTTGTGAGTGCTGGCTGAGGAGAGTAATGAGTTGTTGATGAGACTGTGAGTGCCTTTGCTGGGTGAGGAGAGTATTGAGTTGTTGATGAGACTGTGAGTGCCTTGTGAGTGCTGTCTGAGGAAAGTTAATGAGTTGTTGATGAGAGGACTGTGAGTGCTGGCTGAGGAGAGTATGAGTTGTTGATGAGACTGTGAGTGCTGTCTGAGGAGATTATTGAGTTATTGATGAGACTGTGAGTGCCTTGTATGATTGAGGAGTTAATGAGTTGTTGATGAGACTGTGAGTGCTGGCTGACGAGAGTTATGAGTTGTTGATGAGACTGTGAGTGCTGTCTGACGAGAATTATTGAGTTATTGATGAGACTGAGTGCTGTTGATGAGAATAATTGAGTTATTGATGAGACTGTGAGTGCTGTCTGAGGAGAGTTATGAGTTTTGATGAGACTGTGAGTGCTGTCTGACGAGATTATTGAGTTATTGATGAGACTGTGAGTGCTGTCTGGAGAGAATTAATTGAGTTATTGATGAGACTGTGAGTGCTGTCTGACGAGAGTTAATGAGTTGTTGATGAGACTATGAGTGCTGTCTGACGAGAATTATGAGTTGTTGATGAGACTGTGTGAGTGAGGCTGTCTGAGAGAGTTAAATTTAGTTGTTGATGAGACTGTGAGTGCTGTCTGAGGAGATTATTGAGTTGTTGATGAGACTGTGAGTGCTGTCTGAGGAGTTATTGAGTGTTGATGAGACTGTGAGTGCCTTGTAGTGCTGTCTGATGAGAGTTAACTGATTTTTGAGTGACTTGTGAGTGCTGTCTGAGGAGGTTAATGAGTTGTTGATGAGACTGTGAGTGCTGTCTGACGAGAGTTAATGAGTTGTTGATGAGACTGTGAGTGCTGTCTGACGAGAGTTAATGAGTTTTATGATGAGACTGTGAGTGCTGTCTGACGAGAGTTAATGAGTTGTTGATGAGACTGTGAGTGCTGTCTGAGGAGAGTTAATGAGTTGTTGATGAGACTGTGAGTGCTGTCTGAGGAGAGTTAATGAGTTGTTGATGAGACTGTGAGTGCCTTGTGAGTGCTGTCTGAGGAGTTATTGAGTTGTTGATGAGACTGTGAGTGCTGTCTGACGAGAATTATTGAGTTGTTGATGAGACTGTGAGTGCTGTCTGAGGAGAGTTATTGAGTTGTTGATGAGACTGTGAGTGCCTTGTGAGTGCTGTCTGACGAGAGTTAATGAGTTGTTGATGAGACTGTGAGTGCTGTCTGAGGAGAGTTAATGAGTTGTTGATGAGACTGTGAGTGCTGTCTGACGAGAGTTAATGAGTTGTTGATGAGACTGTGAGTGCTGTCTGACGAGAGTTAATGAGTTGTTGATGAGACTGTGAGTGCTGTCTGAGGAGAGTTAATGAGTTGTTGATGAGACTGTGAGTGCTGTCTGCCGAGAGTTAATGAGTTGTTGATGAGACTGTGAGTGCTGTCTAGGAGAGTTAATGAGTTGTTGATGAGACTGTGAGTGCCTGTGAGGCTGTCTGAGGAGTTATTGAGTTGTTGATGAGACTGTGAGTGCTGCTGAGGAGTTATGAGTTGTTGATGACGTGAGTGCTGTCTGAGGAGAGTTAATGAGTTGTTGATGAGACGTGGTGCCTTGAGTGCTGTCTGAGGAGAGTTATTGAGTTGTTGATGAGACTGTGAGTGCCTTGTGAGTGCTGGCTGAGGAGAGTTATTGAGTTGTTGATGAGACTGTGAGTGCCTTGTGAGTGCTGGCTGAGGAGAGTTATTGAGTTGTTGATGAGACTGTGAGTGCCTTGTGAGTGCTGGCTGAGGAGAGTTAATGAGTTGTTGATGAGACTGTGAGTGCTGGCTGAGGAGAGTTATTGAGTTGTTGATGAGACTGTGAGTGCCTTGTGAGTGCTGGCTGAGGAGAGTTAATGAGTTGTTGATGAGACTGTGATGCCTTGTGAGTGCTGGCTGAGGAGAGTTAATGAGTTGTTGATGAGACTGTGAGTGCCTTGTGAGTGCTGGCTGAGGAGAGTTAATGAGTTGTTGAGAGAATGAGATAACTTTGATACTTGATACTTGATAGTTTATTCGGCTTGGTGTAATATAATAATGTTCATAATCAATCATAGTCATACAGACCACGGTCCATTAAGCTGAAGCTCTTTTATGGACCTCGTGCCATGATATCTTCGTTGTCTGAGAGAGTTGATGAGTCTTGGTTCTCTTCTATAGTCATCTGTCAGGTGGTGCTTGGAAGAAAAGGATATGAGTTGAAATCAGAGGATGTTATTGTATCTCAGATGATAGGGTTTTAAAATCTCATGCCAGTATGTTAGTCTTACTCATATGGAAAAAAAACCCTGATATATCCTCCAAATCCCTTAAATACTAAAATCATAAAATCTTGAATTTGCTGAACACGGTAGCTTTTCATCTAAATGATGTACAAATCATTGACGCGTCACTAACACTGATGTATACCAATCTTGTCATTACCAGTATGGAGAAATTGACTGCTGGCCTTTAGAGTGTCCGCCCGTGCACTGTTCCTCCCCCGAGCGTGTGCCCGGCGACTGCTGTGCCCGGTGTCCCGACGACCCGTGCGTGGCGCCCGACACCACCAACACCAGCCTCACCGCGGCCACCAGTGACGCCGCGCTGCCTCAAGGCTGCCACTACCTGGGTGCTGTTTATCCTCCCGGTGCTGAGTGGGCAGCACTGAACGATGAGTGTGTCACCTGCAAGTGCCAGGTGAGTCACAGCCTCGGCTCTGGCCTCAGTAGGAAGACAATGGCTTCACACAGTGCTCACCATTGGCTAAGAGTATTAGCTGTTAGAGAGCTAGGTTCTGTCGATAGTCCATAGGAAAATTTGTAGCCATAAAGAGTACCTATGTGTATGTATATGTGTGCATGAGTGTTTAGAACATTATCATCAATAAATTATGAACACATTGAAAGAGCATGTGCTTGTGATCAATAAAATCAAATATTAATCTTTTCCTCAAGCTACTTATCTGACAAGTTGTCCAAACATCATGATATGATTATGGATATAATTTTATAAGTATGAATCTTTGGAATGTTTCATCACCTGAAAATTGTTCAAGACATCACATGCACATGTTAGAGCATGTTTACTATGCTTTCAAAATAAAAGAAAGTGTACACAGTTTGCCAGGGTTGTAGCAAGCTTACATTAGGCAGTCAGTGTTGTCAAGTCAGGAGGAGAGTATATATTTTTATTTTTTTATCTTAATAAGATACACTGTATGGCTACAACAAAAGAATTGCATTTATTCATTCTATGAATTAGATATGTATAAGCAAATGAAAACATCATGACAGTAACATTTTTGCACCTTGCCCAATGACTATGCTATTTATTGTAACATGCTGAGTATTTGATTCATAGAACAACAATGACAGTGACAAACCAACAATAACTTTTTATCTCTTTGCAGTTCAGGAGTCACTTACTAAACTGTGAAGAACAGCATCTTTTCAGAACATTTAATAGAATGATTGCCTTTGCAGTAGAGCGAGGTGGTTGGTGGCGGCAGCTGGCCGGTGTTTGTCCCTGTACAGAGTCACTGAACTAACCTCTGGGTGGTGTTACAGATGCCGTACTGCTGGGAGGGTGGAGGTCGGGGCGGTGCGGTCCGTGTACACCGGTAATCAAGTTGTGGCCTCTTGTTGCACGGGCGTTGCTTGTTGCGGGGCGGGCTAGTGGCGGGTAGTGGTCTCCGCTCCTCAGTGTCACGGCATCACTGTTGGGGTCCTGCATGACTCACTTCTTTCTCTTGTCTGGGACATGCACGGGACATGTAGACTAAACTCTTCATACTCTCAGGAGACTGTTGAGTGGTGCCATTTCTTATCTGTAGTATGTACTCCAACAGTCACAGAACTTGAATGATCATTTGGTATAAATGACTCTGGGTGCGTCACAGTGTAGCTTCCGGCACCGTGTTCTGTTCACTGTAGTGGTTACATCAGCGGGCGATGATGTGCTGTACATATTGCCCTTTAGAGCTTTGAGTGAAGCGCATGATTGATACGCACAGCAAATACTCTCACATTGAAACTAAAATGAATGCACCATGCCTGTAACTCTTCACTAGTTGAATAAGCTCATATTCATAAGAATTGTAATCAAGTTTTGCATTATGTAAAACATGAGTTCTTCACTTTACAGCTGAGTAGTGGCTTCAACTCACACAGTTATGAAATGCTTTATCTGTAAATTGATCTACTGTAGATCCTTCTTATGCTGTCCCAAACTGGAAACGTATGAAATCAGACCTATTAGGTGCATAACATTGCTCTGATAGAGGTCAAGCCATGACATGTCGCAGCAGGTACCTATCATAACTATATTTCACAATTGAAAGTGGCATTGCATTCCATAATGCCAAGGTCACAATGGTTTTGTTCAGGCCAAGATATCCAAAATTTGTTTGTTTTCTTATTTAGGTACATGTTGAAAACTGACACATTTTTAAAGATGAATTAAGGTATACAGTCCAGTATTGTAAAATGATCTCACAGTAATGTGTTTCATAACATTTCACACCAGTAGCATTTGAGTCAAAGTATAATAATTGTAGTTTATAGCCCAGGAGTGTGGCAGCTACTTCTTCAATAGTCTTTATTCTCCTTTTGCTCCATGATAAATAATAAGATCATTTATATCTTATGAGAAGAGATTTGTTAAGCTCATGTTAAGAAGCAACTAGTTTATTATTGAATTCAAGTGGCTACCATTCCTATTTTGTTGAAACCATTTTCTCAGGAGCCCCAAGCTGACGTCCAGGCCTTGGAGGCGCTCTGTCCCCTCAGAACCTCGCTGTACTATTCTCGTCATGACTTTTCAGATTGTTATGTTAAAGATAGTGTCACTCTGAATAACGAGGGGTGAATGAGGGGCTTGCACTGTTGCATACTCATAGGTATTACTTCTGCACCACAACGAAGTGTGTCTTCTGGAAAGGGCTGGGGTAGATCTGGTGCAGCCTTGATCAGTGAATGAATCCTTTCTTTAAATCAGTGCTAAAGATAATGCAGGAATGTGTATTGCTTCAGAAAGTTGAGGTAGAGTCACGGGAGGAGAGCAAGCTATGCTGTTGCTGCATTGCCACGTCATGATGTGACTCTTCATACTGCATGGTTTGCTTTGCACTGCCAATCAGCTACGCCCAATGTTAAGATAAGCGATGTTCAGACTCATGGCATACATGCATTTATGTTACTCTCACACTTCAATATTTAACCTTAGTATAATAGAATTGCAACTTTGCTTCATATATTTTGCAAAGCTGCACACCCAGCACAACAAACAGCTGTCTGCAGTCACATACTTTATGCAGCATAACAGCCAATGATAATTTGTAGACAGTTTTGTGGATTATCTCTTTAGTCTCATCAGGTTTCCAGACTGATCGCCTCTTAAATATATCGTATTGAAACTGACTTTTGTCTGAAATTCGTCCATGATAACAGTTGAACTGATGTTTCCCAAAGAGAAGCATTCTAGTTTTTCTGATACCGTCAGTTACTTTCTTAATTATTGTTTTACATTTGAGTTTCCCGATAAAGATCACTGAAAACTCAGTGTGCTTTAGAAGTGAACCAGTCAACCCCTAAGAAACTCTTCAGCAATACATGCACACACGACACATAGAGTGTGTGCGCCCATCACATTTGGAGTACTGATTCCTGTAAACTAGAAGCAGTTTTACAAGGATTCCATCAGATGTACAACTGGATACCTAGTACTCTGCGTGCCTTAGTGTGGCAGCAGGAAATATAATATGAAAGTATATTTGAAAGATGCTGGACTTATCAAGTTACTGTCTGCTCATATAAAAACACAAAATTTGTACTGAATACATTGCAAATTACTTAAAAATGAACATGTAAATGGACATGGCACATGTAACAGACAAACTCCTATTCACCTATCAGAGGATAAAGAAAACAAATTAATTTCTTTAAATACGTCCTAATGTTCCATAAGATTATCTCACCAAACTCAAGTCGTACAGCAGTATAAGTCAGAGTGATTTATGTACTGGCAAGAAAGACTCTGTAAAAGATTGAGCCAACACAAACTGAACCCCTGCCCCCCTTTTGGTCACATGCCACACCATTCTACTCCTTCATAATGTTGATAAATGAGATCTCTGAACTCATGAATAATGTTTCCGCCCACACTGTGCTATCTGCAGTGATGTCATGTAATGTGTGGTGTGTTTCCTTGCAGAGTGGACAGGTGTGTTGTCATTACCGCAGCCGGTGTGTGGGTGGTGGGCCATGGGCTGCCCCTCCACCTCTCCTCCATGGTGCTTCGTGGGATGGGAACCCTACACCTTCTCATGTGGGGGCTCCTGATGTGCTTTATAACGCCCCTCCTGCGCTGCTTCACCTTCCTGTGGCGGC
Organism: Chionoecetes opilio; assembly: GCA_016584305.1. Classification (NCBI taxonomy): domain Eukaryota; kingdom Metazoa; phylum Arthropoda; class Malacostraca; order Decapoda; family Majidae; genus Chionoecetes; species Chionoecetes opilio. The sequence goes on along the minus strand of JACEEZ010010802.1, from coordinate 63,807 downwards.
TGCTGCTAAAGCTACCCCAGGTATGGCTGGCGCCGCCCTCGCCCCCAGGACGGCCGGACAGCAGCCCGCCACAAGCCACCTGCATCATACCCGCTCTCTCCACCCCGCGGCGCCCACCCGACCTGCCCCACGCCCTTATGCCCCCCTGGTGGTGGGCACTAAAGTCCCTTTGGGCAACACTCCCGTGCCCCGTGATGTGCCTCAGACATTTGCCCCACTGGGGACAACTAGTGATAGTGACATTGCAAAGACTAGTGTTATGCCAAACAATTGGCATCAAAGACTTATATATAAAAGTCCCATCTCATGGATACGATCTCAAAAAGCACAATTCTTCAGGGAGCATCAAGAGAGGCAGAGAGAAAGTGAGCCGTGAGTTAGTAACGGCAAACTATGAAAAATGTCTCAATCAAATTCCCGTCAGCATCCACCCCACCTGAGGCTGGCCACGCCCCGCCACGCCACGACTCCACAGCAGCACACCTCCCCTGCCTCACCCTCCTGGCCCTCCTACAGCCGGGCGCCAGGAGGACACCAGTCAGAGGAAGGATCAAATCATACTCAAGTTAACTGTGGGAGCTGAACTTTGTTGAAGTAAAGCAAAAATTATGAAATTATAAATCCCAGTTATATGATCCAATGTGTGAGGTGAAAGCAAGGGTGACATCCAACTTTTTCTCTCAATAGCTGTTTCACAGTTATTAATATTGTGCAGCTCTTCTTAACAAGTTGTATTGTTCCCAAGCCCTTTGCAGCAGCAGCAGCAGCAGCAGCAGCAGCAGCAGCAGCCAGCAGCTATAGCAAGTTTGTAGATCCCACACTGAGGTCTGCTGTATCTAGTCCGCCTCAGCTGTAGCCTTGTCTGCCTCTGCCTGTCAAGCGTTAGTCTTCCTCAAGTCGTGGTGAGTGTTGCGGTGGTCCTAGGGAGCGAAGCGCCCTGATATAGTGTTCCTGGGACTGTCTGTTCTGTGTGTCCCGATTTATTGGCTTAAAGTTAGACATTCGGGATAATGTAAAGCGGGTGCTCGGAGGTATGGTTGTGTTGTACATATCATGTATATAGCAGTTAGGCTCCTCAGGCCAGTTATTATTTTGATGATCCAAAGTGAATGTTGCCATAGCCCAGAAGAATTACTATGAAATACTGTAAAGAATCTTCACTTGTTTTATCTCTGGTCATTCCATATGCCTGCTAGTCATGTTAGTCTTGTCCTCATTTTGTTGCCTAAGGTACTGTCATATAGTGCATTTACAACATACAGGAATAGACATTCCTCTTGTCGCATAAATGAAAATGTTGAGATTTTAAAAGAAATGCTCTCCTGCATTATAGTTATATATTATCAAGTCTCTAGTCATTCCTAATCAATATCGTGTACTACCTGCTGGTTAAACTGCCTACATAAAGACTGAAAATGAACTGAGTAATGTTATCAAACACAACATTAGCTGTGTCTTTTCGTATCTATGTCTCGTCAACTTCTGTTACATTGACATGGAGATGAGTGAGTTGCTGGAGGTCGTTGGGTGTTTTGCATGGTTGCATCTACCGTGCCCAGACGCTGCCTGTGTCTCGGATTCATTTGACTCGGGTGGAGGAAGCACAGAAGCACAGTACCAGTCAGTGGAGCAGTCCACTTGGATTACTCCACATCATATTTTGTTTAAACTTGTGTTGAAGTGTCTGTGGGTATCCTTAAACCATCTTAATTCTCAATAGACTCAATTCATATTTATTTGCCTCAGTTATATATCCAAAAATGTAAATAATATATAGTAAAATATCTGTAGATTAAACTATGCAAAATATAAACATGTTACAATTCCCGTAGTTATCAAGTAGAAACCGACTCAGCTGAATATTATGAAAGAATGCAAAAGTTTGAACAAGACTCAGTGATGTGTGTGAGGGAGTGGTGGTGTGTCTTGTCTGGGAGTAAGGAAGTAATGCAAGGTGAGAATTGGACACATGAAACTTACAAGTATTTTGTTTGCCTTATACATTGTATCCTGTTATTATTTCAATGATTTTATTTGGGTAAAGAAAGCTATGTATGTCAGGCATAGGATATAATGTCCACATCGCCTGGTGGAAGGTGATGGATGGTCTCCTGCTTGAGGAACGCCACCAGTCCAGTAAATGACAACCTATTTTTTTCTAATATGTTTATTTTCTCAAAGGAAATACCAATCCACCCAATATTTTAAATGTTCTTGATACTCCCCAGGGGATTCTCGTTGTGTTATATTACTGGGCCGCGGCGGCAGGGGTGAGGGGGAAGCTCAGGGTGGTGCAGACGCCAAGCAGTAAGACTATCCAGTTAGCGGTGGGTGATAAAGACATAATAAAGTGTGTACCAATGTTTGTCATTTATCATGCTGAATAAAGATTGAGTCCATGCCTGCAGGAGGCGTTGCATGGGAGGCGTGCACGTGGGAAGCCGCTAAGGCAGTGGTTTCCAACCTTCACCTCAAGTGGAGATTGTATAAACATTAGAATTTCTTTGTTGGTAAATATATTATCTAACTATCAAGATACAATTGTATGCTATGGATTTTGGATATTGGCCAACCTGCTCCATATTTGCACACAAAAAAATTTAAGCTGGAGAACACAGAAAAGCCTCTTATGATGATGAAGCCAGGCTTACATTAACTCAGTAACAGGTAAGCCGACCACACACGGTCATTGACTTTGAATCCATGCCTTGTGGGTGTTCATGTTGTAAGATTTTCACCAGAACAAGATACACGCCAGGGATCCATGGGGTTGTTGTACACAACAGGTTGGGAATCACTGCGTTAAAGGTTCTAAATTTTGTGATCACTCAGCCTTGAATCTGATCAGGAATGTTGTGTGAAAGTCATGCTGCCCTCTGTCTTGTTTCTTGCTGAACAATACTGAAGACAATACACAAGACACTATTTGACCAGCCTCCAGGAAGCTGTTGTTGACATTTACTTGATGATACACAAAACATCCAATGTAATAGGTGACATCTTTTTTGACGGCCTAGTCATATATAAAGATTTTCCATTGATCAATTGATTATAATCATTGAAATACTACCTTCAGATCTCATATACCTGTTAATACTACAATGAGAAAATCTACATTATCATAATTTTACAAATGCATGTGGTCTTATGATAATATCCAGATATATGAGTTTTCTTTTCAGCAACTTTTATTTTCCTGGTCGCAACAGACTCTTGTTTCCCTTTGGGTTGATCTGAGCAGCACAAAGGTTGTATCAATCAATAGATCAGAATTATGCATCATGTCAATAGGAGAGATTAGTTATATGCATTAGTAAGACATGTTGAATAAAGCTTATCACCCCACGTAGTAAGTACATTACTACAAAGCTCCAAGGTTTGCAAAATAATTAATAGTTATTTTGGGAAAAATCCTCGAGGAAACAACATATATTATATTGTAAATGTTCACGGAAATGAGAGATGATCCCAGTGCTGTTCATGGGTGTTCCAGATTGCGAGAAATTTATAGCATATTTATCCTTTATTTTCGAAATTAAATTTTCTGGAAAGTCCCTCTCAAGGCCCGCCCACACTAGGCATTACGATGCGCAGCATAATGCGCATTATGAGTCCCAGTGTGGACGTAGCTTCATGCGTAAAATGAAGCTTTGCCGTCTGGCCAGTGGAAGCCAAGTAAATAAACTATAACTAATACTCTAAATAGTTAGAAAGTATTTACTACGAGTGGTAATGCCACAACTTAATCAGAGTTTATAAGTTAACCAGCGAGTCCCGAGTGTGAAGGAAAAGGAACCATCAGAGTAATCGGAGGCCTAAAACATCTCGTAACAGGATAAAAGAGGAGGAAGAAGAGCGTAGTGGCGGTCGGCACATCAGCTGACGGAGATATCTTGTCACAAAGTCGATTATTTTACTCTGTTACGGTGATGTAGTGTTAATTATCGGTACCGAGGAAGCAAGATCATGGCAGCAGCAACTAATAGAGGTAAGTAACAGCTCGCGTTCACGGCTGTAAGTGCGAAATAAAGAAGGGTTGTACCGGATAGTGAGGTGCCTGGAACTGTCGCCGATAGGAATTCTCGCCGACGTCGGCGGGTGTTCCAATTTTTCCCGTCGGCGAGTGTAACATATTTCTGGAGACAGTTCTAGTTCTTGAGCTTGAGTTAAGTTATGTTGGCCAGTTGACCAATGTCCAGGTTAGGTTATAGCGCGTTTTCGCGACGTTCACCACCCCTGTCCTGTCCAGGGCAGGCTGGACTGATGCTCGCGAAAATACATCGAGACTGGTCCCCGTCCCATTCGTCGTTCCTGTTGGCTGGGGGATCGAGTGGGCGGTCCTCCGGGCAGAAATGCACACATTTTTAAAAAGTGCGCGTTTTATTTACTTTGATTTCTCAATGGGAAGTCAAGTTGCAGGGATGACTATGAAAAAAATTAATGATGAAATATCATTTCATTTACCGTTAATAACACTATCTATAGTCGCCACTGCAGTAATGTCGCAGGGGGGCATATTTTACGAGTTTTAGCATCCCTATAGATCACATCACGTGCACAGTACGTAGTTTACATTATCTACATAACTCTATAGCTACGGTACATATCTTCAGTGACACATACAAGTCTGTAGTGATGCTAAAATTCGTAATATATGGCGCCTGGTGACATTAGTGCAGTGGCCACTATAGTGGACGGTTACATTCATTTCCCAAGATGATGTTTCAGCAAATTGCGAATACTGTAATTTTTCGTGAAATTACTTTAGTCTTATGGTCGGCCATCATGGTGTTTCATGTCTTATCAGCAGCACGAGAAGCTCCTGGTCGTCTTCCCCGCTGACTGTAGTGCGCATGCGCCAGTTCTCCACACACTGGTCCAACCTGCTGGTCCTGCTCGCTGGCCTGGCCCAGTGTAGCCCGTTCCAGCCCGGTCCAATCCGCCTCGCGAAAACAGTGGCCGCCCGGGACTAGTCCAGTCCAGCTGAGACTGGGCCAGAGCAGTCGCGAAAACGCGCTATTAAAGCCCCCGTCACACATTCCATAATCGAACCACGATAGCGCCACCAATTTGATTATTGACGCTATCGTTTAATTTGACCACGATAGCCTCACAACAATGTCACGCTGCCTGTACGTATGTGTCATGATGGTCGTAAGATGGTCACGATGGAGTCATGACAGCTGTAAGACTACATCACGAATGGAAAATCAACGGTCATTTTGTCGTCACGATAGAGCTACGATAACCACGACTGTGCCATGACGGTGCCATGAACGTACCACGATAGCGTCAAGAGCCTCACACGTGGGTAGATGTTGCCATCAGTGGCGTACCCAGAAAATTGAAAAGGGGGGGGCCAATATATATATATATATATATATATATATATATATATATATATATATATATATATATATATATATATATAATAATATATATAATTTATTATAGTTTATTCTTTGCCAAAGGGGGGGGCCATGGCCGCATGCCCCCCCCCTCGGTACGCCACTGCATACAACCCTCTACTAACTGAACAGAACGTTCTTCAGACAAACATTACCAAAGACATGACACAAACGTTCCTCGCCACCTTGAAAAAAAACTTCATCATGGCCTTGAGAAAAAAAACGTTCATACTGGCCTTCAGAAAAACGTTCATCATTAACTTTAACCCTTGAGAAAAACGTTACTCCAGGCTAGGAACAAAACATTATCTACGGATTTCAGATAAACATAACCAAAGACAGAAAGACACACATACATACATACACAAATTGTGAGTGTGTGTGTATATTTGTATAGTTAGTATATTATTTTTAATAGTATAATATATAATATATATATATATATATATATATTATATATTATATATAATTATATATATAATATATAATATATATATATATATATATATATATATATATATATATATATATATATATATATATATATGTATAGATGTATGAAAGTTTTTTAAAAAGTAATGCAGTGAACAAAATATACAGTATTCCTTGTTTGCGGCAGAATCGCCACCTGTGTTTTGTTGTAGACATAATAATGGTGTAAGGAATGGTTGCCGTGGTGGAGGCAGGCGGTGACTTGCCTCACTCTGCTTCTTGCTTCTCGTCCTCACCGTGTCTGCGTGTCTCTTCACTCCTTCTCCTCCACCTCGTCCTCGTCATCGGACATTTCCAAGTCCTTCTTCACTCTCAGGATGTGAATCATCCTCAGCTCCTCGTCCCTCCATCTCTTGGTCCACGCGCGCTGGGCCGCGGCCGCCCTCCTCTCCTCCCACAACCTCTCCCTCCGCCTGGCCTCAGCGGCCTCAGCCTTGGCCTCAGCCACACACTTCCTCATCTCCTCATACCGCCGGGCCCGCCGGGTCTTGGCCGCTTCCTTCCTTTCTTGTTCAGCCTCCGTCATCCCCCTCACCTCCTCCCTTCTCTCTAACTCCTCCTAGCGCTTGGCCTCGGCCCTCGCCTCCCTCTCCATCTCCATCTTCTGTCGCACGGCTTCCACCTTCGCCTTTCTCTTCTGCTCCATCTCTTTCGCCCTCCTCTCCATCTCCTCCAGCCGGGCCTTCTTGGGGAGGGAGGCGTCCTCGCACTCCTGCTCCCGCTCCCATTTGCAGGGCCTGGGCCTCCCGGTAGGCACGCGGTAGTGGAGGCCGCGCTTCCGCACCCACGGCTGGTACAGGGGCTCCTCGGCCTTCGCCCTCCTCTTCATCACCTCCAGCCGGACCTTCGCCTTCCTCTTCGTCTCCTCCAGCCGGGCCTTCGCCCTCCTCTCCATCTCCTCCAGCCGGGCTTTCTTGGGGAGGGAGGCGTCCTCGGACTCCTCCCGCTCCCTCTTGCAGGGCCTCTTGCCGTGCCTGCGCCACCCGATGGGCACGCGGGAGTGGAGGCGGCGCCTCCGAACCCGCGGCTGGTACAGGGGCTCCTCGGCGGGCTCCTCCCTGTCCCTCTTCCTTGTGGGGATCATGTTGTGTTTGCACGGGATACTGTAGAGTAGATCGTCCATAGACACGCTGGTCATGACTCCTTGAGTTCTTGATCAGTAGTGCGCGGCGTTAAAACAGGCAGGGTAGCAATATTAAGGATGCATTTTATTGTGGTTAGAGTTGACGGCGGCTCAACTCCAACCTCCTCCCGGTTCTATTCTTCTTAACTCCAACCTCCATCTATACTCTAAGATCCAAGGAGGCCACGCCCCCTTGTACCTGATTGGCTGAACGCAACGTATACGAAGTGTGTGTGTGTGTGTGTGTGTGTGTGTGTGTGTGTGTGTGTGTGTAATAGTAATAGTTTTACGCCCCGGATGCTCTTCCTGACAGGCAACCCCAGTTTTCAGCTGAGGGCCTAGGTCAGTGTTTCTTAACCTGGGGTGCTAGCACCCCCAGGGGGTGCTGAAATCAATTTTAGGGGGTGCTGGGAAATGCTCCATATATGCCAGTACTATGTTAGACTTCCTCGCAATGGATACGAAAGTATCGAAGGGATACTTTTTGATAATAGTGCAATTTTTATTTGATAAAGTTTAACCTCATAATACTGACTTTCATTGATAGTGTACTTTCACTAGAGTGCTGATGTTTAACGTGAGACGGTGAGACCGCGCCGCTGCAGGCAGTAGTTACGTAGTAGCAGTACAGCTCAAGCCCCCGCCCGCATCGTTGTGTTTCGCCTTAACTTCAAGTTCCAGTAATTCTGGTAAGACCATTGAAAGGTATACTCTTTCGCATTCGCTCTAACTCACTCATATAATCTCTCTCTCTCTTCAATGTGTCGATTCATTTTTTTTATAGATGAATGTATTGATGAGCCTTGTTCAAATCTGCACCAATTTAATGGGCCTGGAAAATGTTTGAGCCTACCGTAAACATTAAACTTTTAGCTGTTTTTATTAAAAATATCATTGGTTGACTATAAATTGTACACATAATATCATGACCTCTACCCCCGAAGGTGGAATAATACTGTGTTCGTCTGTGTCTGTTTGTTTGTTTCTCTGTTAACATCACCCATAAAGTAGTTGCTCCAATTTTCTGAAGTATTTTTTGGAGGGGAACGTTACCTATGGTCAATAAACCAATCAATTTAATTTTGAAGGTCAAATGTCTAAGTTAGATTGGTGCTGTTTTGATAACAGCTTCTTTGTTTTGTCCATAGGCTTGTGTGATTCTGCAATGCCAAGGACGCGTAAATGAAGTGACGAATATGTCACGTATGGCTTCAATGCACTCCTGGATGATCGTGGAGGACCAGACCGGGCACAATGTATGACCTGCCATTTCATTATTTGCAACTCAAATTTGAAGTATGCTAGACTCCGAGAGCACCAAGTGAAGCATCTAGCTGCAGAACATGAATAGTTGCAAGCAAATCGTAAATGAAAAGTAAAAGAAAAGCTAAAAGATCTGGTCTATATTTTTTTACATTCTTGCGTTGATTTTTTAAGCATTAGCCTACTCATTTTGTCACATCATATTCAAATATAAAATAATTTTTTTCTTCAGGTTTTCCTTGTTAGTGATTCTATTAAGCCTATAGACTACCTAAGCTACCTAAAAACTACCTAACCTAACCTAACCTAACCTAACTAATTTTCCTCATCCAGATTTTTTCGCTTTCTTTTTATGCACTTTCTTTTCATTTACTCCTTTCTTTCTTGGTTTATTCTTAATTTTCTTCAAACCAAAACTTTATATTCTCAAATTTATTTACTTTTCATATTTTTATTTTTATTTTCTTGTGTGTTTCTTTTATTATTATATTTATTTATTTTTTTCATTATTTTCTAAACTTTATATTCTCACTTTTTCTTCAAACCTAAACTTTACTTTTTTTCTTCATATTTTCCTTACGAAAGATTTAACAAATTTTCCTCATTTCGATTTTCCACTTTTCTGTATATTTCTCTAATCACCCAATTCCTTCTTCATCATTTCTACAATTTTCTTCCGTCATTAATATAGGCTTAATTACCCGTTAGGCCGTCCCAATACTACTAATGAAGGCAGCTGAATATTATATTTTTTAGAAGGCCTACTCATATTTTGCAATTATAAGATTTCACTCCAGTTTTCATCCTTTTTGCCAAACTTTTTTTTTTTTTTTTTTTTTTTTTTTTTTTTTTTTTTTTTTAATACTATAAACTGATATCTTAATTAATTTTTCTTTTCAAATTGTCGTCTTAATAATTTTTATCTCTTAGCTTCGTTACGTTTCCAGCCTCTTCTTTTATTTCCTCCTCCTCCTCCTCCTCCTCCTCTCCTCCTCCTCCTCCTCCTCCTCCTCCTCCTCCTCCTCCTCCTCCTCTCCTCCTCCTCACGTGACCTCAGGCAGAAATAATCAGGGTCCTCTTCGTCTCATCAAAGAAATCTCGTCTCTTTGATTTCCACCAATCGTACACTTGCTAATTTCTTCCTTTCCTTCCCAATTTCCTTTCCTTCTTTCTGAAAATGTCACGGTTACTTTATCTATCTTTGTTGAGGATTATGTTTTTTTTAAGATTTTTAGTTTTCATGGTCTGTGAAAGAAGGTTTTTGTTACATAGAATAGTTGGCAAAAAAAAGTATTGAGTTCTAACTATTCTTCTTGGGTTTGATATAAAATAATTTACTTCAATTATGTTACTTACTTATTTACTTTATTTCTCTTACTTTACTTTCTTTTACTTTCTTACTTTACTTAACTTCATACGTTTTTTCACTTTTTTCCTATTTTTTTATAACTGTGGACGTATTTCATATTCCTTCATATATTTTCACATATTTCGGCATGAATGTGAACGTTCGTCATGACCTTAGAAGGAAACGTTCACGACTTCGGTTACACAATTCCATAATTATGCTACTTACACTAACGTTCCTTATTTGCTGCCCACGTAAAAAAAAAAGAGAGAGAAAAAAAAAGCGTTTGGCACAAAGACAAATATATAAATACTCCTCACAGTTTCATGCATACAACCAGTGGCGTACCCAGAAAATTGAAAAGGGGGGGGGGCCAATATATAATATATATATATATAAATATAATATTAATATATATATATATATATATATATATATTATATATTATATATATATATATATAATAAATATATAATTATTATAGTTTATTCTTTGCCAAAGGTGGGGGGGCATGGCGCATGCCCCCCCCGCCCCCCCTCGGTACGCCACTGGTTGCCATGGTAATGGAGAATGAGATAAAGATGGGAGAAAACCGGGTGGGTCAAGGCCGTCTGTATGCAAGGCGTCTGTATGTAAAGCCTGCGCCTGAGATTGAGACGTCACGGACGACGTTGTACGATGGACACCGAGATGACAAGTTTACTACCTAATTATATGTTTATCAGTATAAAAGATATATTGTTATCTTCGGAAATGTTTGTTCTATAATATTATCAAATAAAAACCCGTAAAACACATTAAAGAAATGCCATATGAGACTCTCAAGAAATATGCATGAACTTAAACTCTTCGCCATTTAATATTTTTCTCGAAAACATTTTACATGGAGAATATCAATAGAAGCGGAATTTAATTCGCTTTCCATTGCTATATTTTGTTTTCTGATAAATGAATTAGCAGCATGCATAAATTAGCGTTAACTAAATACATAACATCATGAAATCGGGTAATTTCGTACCTAATATATGTTTATCAGTATAAAAGATATATTGTTATCTTCGGAAATGTTTGTTCTATAATATTATCAAATAAAAAACCGTAAAACAGACTAAAGAAAGGCCATTATGAGACTCACAAGAAATATGTATGAACTTTAACTCTTCGCCATTTAATATTTTGCTCAAAAACATTTTACATGGAGAATATCAATAGAAGCGGAATTTAATTAGCTTTCCATTGCTATATTTCGTTTTTTGATAAATGAATTAGAACCATACATAAATTAGCGTTAACTAACAAAAAAGGTCATGAAATCGGGTAATTTTTCCCGTTTGATGATGTTATTTATTTAGTTAACGCTAATGTATGTATGGTTCTAATTCATTTATCAGAAAACAAAATATAACAATGGAAAGCTAATTAAATCGCTTTATTGGTATTCACCATGTAAATTTTGCAGTAAATATTAATGGCGAGATTTAATATCATATATTTATCTTGAATATAATGCATTATTTATGTTTTACGGTTTTTTATTGATAATATTATGAACAACATTTCCAAAGTACAGTATATGCGTAGCCGCCCTGCCTCACATGCTGACACGCTCGCTCCTACGCATCCGGTGCCACCTGCATGCGTGAAGTAAGCTGCGCAGACTCCCGGCTGGGCTTTTACGTAGAGCTTTGGTGGGTATGTGGTGATAAAAGGGGGGAAGGGGAGGGGTTTGTAATAAAGAAGGGGGGTTGGTGGGGAAACGGGAGGCAGGAGGGTTGGGGATGGAGAAGGCGTTGTGGTGTTAGTGGGGATATGTGTGGTTACAAGGGGGTGGGTGGCATCTCCACGTGTTTAGGGAGTAGGGGGTAGGAAGTAGGGGGAGGGTGGTGTCACCGCGTGATGGGAGTAGGGGGGTAGGGAGACGAGGGGGGTGTCACCGCATGGTGAGGGAGTATGGGGGTAGGGAGACGAGAGGGGGTGTCACCATGAGGTGAGGGAGGAGGGGGTAGGTAGTAGAGGGAGGGAGGAGGTGAATGAGAAAGGGGGGGGAAGGCGGAAGGGGGTGGGAAAAAGGGGGGGAAGGTAGGGATGACAGCGCGCGTAACTGTTTCTTATCGTCACGATAGACATAAGACGATCACGGTAGTGTCACGAAGCTGCTACATAGATAACGATAGCGTCACGATAGACTTACGATAGCGCTGCGTTGGGTACAAACATCGGGGAGCTTCCCGATTTTTTAGTGCACGCACTAACTTTTCGTGGCCTCGGCCGAGCGCGTCACGAGCGTCACGATCGGTCACGATGGACCCATAACCAGGACCATGACGGCGCTGCGCATTGCATTGTTGGCGCGTTCGTGGTTCGATTATGGAATGTGTGACGGGGGCTTTAGTGAACGGGGGGGGGGGGCTTACAAGTGGAACTCCGAAAATTTCCCCGTCGGCGAGTGTTCCACTGTTGGCGAGAGTTCTCGGTTGGCGTTTCGGCGAGAGTTCCTATCGGCTACAGTTCCATAAACCAATAGTGATTTGGCCGGATAACCGGATACCGGATATCCGGCTAATCTTGGTGGCCGGATTCGGATATCCGGCGGTTCCAATTTTGATACAGTGAGCAATTAACTTTTTTTCCTGAGATTCTTTTTTTCCTTCTTATATTTGTCTTTTTTGTTTTTATAAGCCAGATTCTGGTGGTATATGACTTTTTTTCGTAAATTTTGCTCTTCATTCTATTTTCGGTTCCAATTTTGATACAGTGAGTAGAATTAACTTTTTTTCCTGATTTTTTTCATTCATATTTTTTTTTTTTTTTTTTTTACGCCAGATTCTGATGGTAACTATATGACTTTTTTCAAGAATTTTGCTCTTTCTATTTTTGGTTCCAATTTTGATACAGCGAGTCATTAATTTTTTTTTCCTGATATTCTTTTTTTCCTTCATATTTTTGTTTGTTTTTATAAGCCAGATTCTGATGTAGCCTAATTGATTTTTTTTTCAAGAATTTACTCCTATTTCTATTTTCGGTTCCAATTTTGATACAGTGAGTAATTAACTTTTTTCCTGATATTTTTTTCCCTTCATATTTTTTTTTTTTTTTTTTTTTACACCAGATTCTGATAGTAATTGATTTTTTTTTTTTTATAATTTTAATCTTTCTATTTCCGGTTCCAATTTTGATACAGAGTAATGAACTTTTTTTCCTGATATTCTTTTTTTCCTTCATAAGTTTTTGTTTTTGTTTTTATACGCCAGACTCTGTTATACACCTCTATATATTCTGTTATAGTTATACGCCACATCTCAAATCCTTAACTTTCTTTTTGTGATAAGTAAGTCCACTTCATATCCAACCAACCAAACCAAATTATTTTCTTATGTTCTTCTTTCTTATGTTATCATGCCTGCAGTAATTTTCATGAAGACCTTTCCTCGAAGACTGCCTGATAATGGTTAAATAAGAGAAAAATGCATAAATAAGAGCATCAGCTGTAATATTTTTTTATTTGCAGTTTTTATTTGTACCTTAATCAGACTAACATCAGTACATCAATACTTTATTAGACTCATACACACACCTTGTAGCAAGTGTGGCTGTGGGAAAATTACATATTGTGGAAATTAAAATAATGTAGTAACTAGTTTTACTTTTCTTCTTATAGTTAATTAAATGAAATGGTAAGGCACCTAGGTATAAGTTTCCAGGGTCACCGTATACGCGTTTTGAGGAATGGGTTGGAGACGCGAGGAACATGTGAGGGAGGGTGCATTGCGGTGGGGGTGTTGGGGGCTGTGGGGGGTTCTGAGGGAGGGAGCATTGCGGTGGGGGTGTTGGGGGCTGTGGGGGGTTCTGAGGGAGGGAGCATTGCGGTGGGGGTGTTGGGGGCTGAGGGAGGGAGCATTGCGGTGGGGGTGTTGGGGGCTGAGGGAGAGAGCATTGCGGTGGGGGTGTTGGGGGCTGAGGGAGAGAGCATTGCGGTGGGGGTGTTGGGGGCTGAGGGAGGGAGCATTGCGGTGGGGGTGTTGGGGGCTGAGGGAGAGAGCATTGCGGTGGGGGTGTGGGGGGTTCTGAGGGAGGGAGCATTGCGGTGGGGGTGTTGGGGGCTGAGGGAGAGAGCATTGCGGGGGGGTGTGGGGGGTTCTGAGGGAGGGAGCATTGCGGTGGGTTCTGAGGGCGGGGGGGAGGGTGCGGGTGACAAACTGGTGCCAGGTGATAGTGAAACCCACAGTCTAATACGGTCTTCCGACGCGCAGGTTGGGGGTGGGGTGTGAGTGACGTCACGCGATCCAGGTAACCCAGTGTGTACTCGCGGTTGCCTCTCTGTGAAATTATGAATGATTTAATCATTATCTTTACTAGTAAAGGAACATTACATTACCTTATAATAACACAATTGGTATTAATGGACATGTTATTTACCAAATAAGCAGTACATGAAAACAGCATGGCTGTAATAAACAATACTGTAAAAAGCTAAGTGGCATCGTGTTGGGGCGGGGGAGGAAGGAGGGACACGTGGATGTAACACGTGACTCAGCTGGCGCAGCCCAGTCCCTCCTTCCTCCCCCGCCCCAACACGATGCCACTTAGCCTTTTACAGTATTGTTTAATACAGCCATGCTGTTTTCATGTACTGCTTATTTGGTAAATAACATGTCCATTAATACCAATTGTGTTGTTATAAGGTAATAATAGTCTATTACTACCACTGCTATTGCTACTACTACTATACGACTACTTCTACTGCTACTATTATTACTACTACTACTGTTACTATTACTACTACTACTACAACCACTACTACTACTACTATAGTATGGGGAGTAGTATTTATTATTGTTAGTTAGTTAGTTATATTATCTTAAAAATGGAATATGGTAGGACATGAACGTGGGCGCACGGAGCGGATCCCACCCGCCTCTCAGCTAAGCTGCTGATAGAATGAGGCAGATCAAGAGGGCTTGGGGTGGCCTGGATCGCGTGACGTAGATGCGCCGCGTGAGCCAAAACTCGTCCAGCCGTTCGGAAGACCGTATTAGACTGTGGTGAAACCCATTAGTGTCGAGACCACTTTCCAGGTGGCCGAGGGTAACACGGATCAGCCAAGGATGGGTCTCAGGGTGCCGCGGACCACGGTGCCACAGGTGATGCAGGAATCCATGGGACGCGCGCAGTCGGCACACAGGTGGAAGTGAGAGCACGGCTGGAACACCACCTCCACTCGCTCCTTCCCACACTGCCGGCACACTAGACGGCGCTCCTCCTCCTGCACCTCCCGTCGCAACGCCTGAACTGCGGGGCGAGAACGTACGTGTGTCATTTAGAGTACCTTTATAACAGAATACAGAGACATTAGTATCATTACCTCGCTGGAGACAGACTTATGGGAACAAAGTACTTAGGTGAGGGATGGGGTGAAATGGGTGGTGTGGGTCGGCGCCTTGAGGGAGGGGGTGAAATGGGTGGCATGGGTCGGCACCTTACCTTCCTGCAGGATCTTGGAGTAGTCTGAAGCGGTGGGTTGATTGTTCTGTTCCGGAGGCGGTGTGGGAGGTAAAAAAGGCTGCTTCGTTTCCACCACCTGGGGACGAATTGATCACATGAAATAAAGCGCTTATGTTAGTTGATGACGTGTTGCCAGACTGTGACAGTGTTAGACAGTGTGCGTGACTGATGACATGTTAGCCGAGTCTCTTACCTCCATCGCAGTGCTCGTCACATCTTCGTGGTTCGTCTCCTGATGAAGAAAATGAAATCAATGAAAATATGTTTTGCGATAAATTTGAAGTACATTAAGCTAGTGAATAGGTATACTTCGATTGAGGAAATAAATGATTGGAAATGGAGCTTCAATACACTGGCAGGATGTTAAGCACTGAGAGCAGCCTTGCATGTAGCTGCACACACCCAGCCACCTGCTTTATATCGCCCCTCCCCCCACCATCACTTCAATAGCCTTTCACCACCTTACGAGACACTTTTATGCATCATTTTCGTGGTCAAAAAAGGGGAAAAACCCATAATAGAAACCAGTATTCAGGACATTTTTTTTTGGGGGGGGGAGTTGATATTTAATGTAAACGACTGCGTCTTGTCTGTTTCAGTCTCTCTCAGTCACCTCGTCAGGAGGAAGACCGTTCCTGCATACCTGTGTGTCAGGCTGAGGCACCAGCAGGCCGTCGTGGGAGGAGCTCGTTGACTTCCTCCGTTCCTTCTCGTCGTAATCAAAGACGAGTTCCAGCGCCTCGGTCACGGTGCTGCAGAGGAAGCCCCACTTCTCAACACAGAGCTTGAGGGCTTCCCGGACGGACACCGGCGACAGCCCAAGAGTTATCAGGCGCTGTGGAGCAGATATTGTGGCTGTCAGAACTCTTACACCTCTCTCTCTCTCTCTCTCTCTCTCTCTCTCTCTCTCTCTCTCTCTCTCTCTCTCTCTCCTCTTCTCTCTCTCTCCTCTCCTCTCTCTTCTCTCTCTCTCTCCTCTCTCCTCTTCTCTCTCTCTCTCTCTCTCTCTCTCTCTCTCTCTCTCTCTCTCTCTCTCTCTCTCTCTCTCTCTCTCTCTCTCTCTCTCTCTTCTCCTCTCTCTCTCTCTCTCTCTCTCTCTCTCTCTCTCTCTCTTAAGAGTATTTTGCATTTCAGGTAAAACATGAGGTTAACAAGCAAGCCTTGTGGTCAGTGAATCACAAAACCCACCTTGGCTAAGGGATGATGCAGCAGCAGCTCGGCCTCCTGCTTGGTGAAGCTCGGTTGTAGCTCGGTTGTGTTGGCTTCATGGATGGCAGGGACACCTTGCTCACTTCGCTTGTTGCGGATAAAGTTACAGCAGGGGTAATAGCGTGCATGATCAGCAAAAAGATCATCATCAGCCCTCCAGCCAAAGAGACCACCACCACAGTGAAAGCACTGAATAAAGTCTGATAACCCGGTGTAGAAGAAACCTGCTTCAGCCAACTGTTCAGGCTCGACTCTAGTGTCCTTGGGCCACTGAGCGAACGTTTGCAGACGTCTGACTAGCGTGAGCTGCGGGAAGGCCACCTCACCACCATGACTCACCCGTGTCGAGTCTGTCCGAGAAAGATGTGCTGAATTATTACTGGTTCGTTCAAATACAATATAAGTTCAATATAAGTACTACTACATACAACATCGAGAAAAATACCATGAAAGTTAGGACAAAACAGTACTGATCACTCACCGGTGTGGTAGTTGGAGAGCGGGGAAGGGCGCGTGTTGGCCATCTTGAAGGCGTAGAACTGGTTGAGTAGGTGGTAAAGGCGGCCCTCGTCTGTGTCGGGCGTGGCCGCGATGGGCACATTACCCGTGGCGCTGCCCATGACAAAGGGGCAGTTGGGAAAGTGCTTCCTGTGTTCCTCCGAAGGCTCGTCCCCCTCGTCCCAGAAGCCTACGATGCCGCGACAAAAAGCGCACTGCACGTGGTCCATGGTTCGCAGGTAAAGAAATCCCGCCGCGGCCAGTTTGTCCGGGTTTACGAAACTCACCTTCCAGTCCACGAAGGTCTGGCGCCTCACAGACTCCAGCAGCAGACCTTTCAGGGCGTGAAACCTTCGCTCGCCTCGAGGTTCCGGCGCTGTAGAGGCAAAAAGAAAAAAGACAATGTAGAAAGAGTCTTGATTGTCTGGCACAAAAGGCAACTTGTTGGTTATTTATTGCTCGCAATGAGGATCGTATGAGACATGCGATTCTTTCAAAAGTTTTGCCTTTTAACAGATTCGAGCCCACCAAGTTCGTCCTGGCGTGGTGGCGCTTTGTATAGTCAATAACCTTGTAGTTGGTACTTGCAAAGTGTCTAGATAGGATCAAAGTATCTTATCTTTTAACAGATTAGATTTTTATACGTGTAGATTTTAATGTTGTAGTAGTAATTATTAGGTACATATGGAGAATTCATGTTGCTAACTGCTCACACTTTATTTTTTACAGAACGTTGCTGTGATAATCAAGAGGAGGACGCTATTATGATGGGATCGGAAGTCTGGTTCGCGGTGATGATGCACACCGGTACAAAGGTAGGCCCTGTGTGTCTGTATAGCTAGAAGCGGCGCCTTGAGCTTCCTCCAATGCTGTAAAACTGGACGAAACAGATTTGTGTATTTGATTGATTGATTGATTTAAGATGCCAAAAAGGGGGAAATGTGGCAGACATCAGAGGTCATATGGTACAATGTGTATTTGAGTGTTCAGGAAAATAAGTTGAGGAGGAAAAAAGCTCATAATGTATAGGAAAGATAGCCATAGATAGACATATGACTATGTTACCTCAAACCATCCTGTTGAGAACTTAGGAGCCGTTAGTGCCTTGAGTCCTGGACTGAATATTTGTATGGGCATTGAATTTGACCCTGTATTCATTTCTCTGCACGCCACACGCATCAGGCTACAAACAGCTGTCACCATCACCACCCATCCAACACGGTCTTCTGTACCCATAAACCTGAACTTCGCCTCGCTACCACGATTTCCACCTCACAGCCATATAGTCATTGCTCGTCACCACAACCAGACACAACACAAACCACCATACTTTAGGCTCCCACGTTATTAAACAGGGAATTTGTTGGAGCTTATATTGGCTTCTCCAATTATATAACGCATGTTTAGGTGTTTTATCCACGAGTATAACATCAGCACTGGTCGGCAGGTTAGTATGGTGGTGGTTGTTCTTACCACTTATATGTATACCTGGAATTGCGTTGTTCACCACTGCTAATCCGTCGTACTGCATGGTGAAGGGAGGGAGAAAGCGGATAGGAGGAGACACTTGTAGCACCAACACTAGTGGAAGCTCACGAATCACAAGAGCTTCAGTCCGTGTATGGTGTTATTATACAGAATCCAATGTCTTATCTTATCGCCAATGAGTTACCAAACCGGCAAAACCACAATTGCCAACGTTAGATAAGGATTCAGGCAGCATGTAAATGTGGTAACCAAATTGTAAGTTTATCTGTGGCTAGTGTATGTAAGTGTCAAAGGAAGACTGAGCCAATAAGTAAGTAGGACAAGGCTAAAATGATAAGAGAGGAAGGCTGTCGTGATCAAAGGTATACAGGACTTGGGAAGGACGCTCGAAACCATGGCAAGCTGTTTATCGCGGAAGTGATTGTGATGGTGGTGGTAAGGGAAGGAGAAGAGATGGAATGGAGGGAGGGAGGGGTGGGGGAATGGAGGGGGACGGTGGAATGGAAGTAGGGGGACAGGGTGCATGGAAGGAGGGGGACAGGGTGGAATGGAAGGAGGGAGTGGTAGGGGAATGTAGGAGGACAGGGGGGAGCTTAGAGATTGTGATAAATTAATCTAGAGGAAGGGATTTGTCAAGATTACTGGCTGAAGGCGGTAATACACAAGTGCCTTTATATTACGTCAGCAAACGATTGGTATTTTTTGAACAATGCTTAGTCGTTAATTCTTGTTCAAAGCAAGTTCATGGATACGTACACTACGTACGTACACATGTATACGTACACATGGTCCAGTCCCTCCACAAATTTTTTTTACACTTGGGGCGAGGCAAGGCCATCACGTTCTTATATCTCTTCCTTGTCTGCAAATGTTCGCTCAGTCTCCTCTTGGAGACCCGCTCCCCTCCCGCCTAAATAGCCACACCTGTTTCACACCTTCCCGGCTTTATAGCTCCCCTGAGTCCTCTCCCTCGCTGCCCCCCCCATAGCCTCCTTCCGCCCTAAACAGCCACACCTATTTCATACCTACCACATACGCACACACACACACACACACACACAACACACACACACACACACACACACACTCGTAATGCGAAAGCGTGGTAGCAGTAGTAATAGTAGTAGCAGTAGTGGTGGTAGTAGTGGCTTGTCTGGCAGTAGGTGTTAATGAATGGTAATTATAGTTTTAAATCCCGCACCAACAACTAATGACAATTTAACAGCTCCCTCCCTCTTTCCCTCCCTTCCTCCTTCCATTGAGCCCTGCAACTGGGTCCTTCCTCCATCAGACAGGATGAAGTAACTTAAAATATTTACATTCTTTGTTTTTGGAAAAAATAATGGCTATAGCAAAATATATTCGTAACACTGAGAGCAAGGTGTAACCATCCCGGTGTGTATTCCATTATATATATATATATATATATATATATATATATATATATATATATATATATATATATATATATGTGTGTGTGTGTGGTGTGTGTGTGTGTGTGTGTGTGTGTGTGTGTGTGTGTGTGTAGATGTGGTGATGATGTAGCCAATAATATTGTTTGTAATATCTATAATTAAAGTATTTTTAATTTACTTATGTATTTCCTCATTGTGTGTATAGTGTCAAGAGATGAGAAGAGAGAGAGAGAGGAGAGGAGGAGAGAGAGAGAGAGAGAGAGAGAGAGAGAGAGAGAGAAGAGAGAGATGGCGAGGGAGGGAGATGGTCCCCGTGGGAATAACAACTTTCCAGGGGAAGGAGGAGGAATGCATGGTCCAGACTTTGATTGGGAAGGAAGGGGGGTGGGGGAGTCAAGAGAATATGAACGATGATTTATTGGAAAATACGAAAAAGAAATGGAAGGAGATGACCTGAGCCCCGAGTGAAAACGAACTATCTTGAGTGACTGTACACACGCGCACGTACATATACGTAAGTACATTTAGGAGTTCGTTTTAGAGCAAACTACTACTACATAAATACGTAAATCACCGTCAAGAAACGTCTGACCTCCAAGTAAGAATACGAGAAAGACAGCGACTTTCTAGAAATTCGGTGTTATCTCCAAATTGTTTTTTGTTATTCAGGGAGGAAGTATGTCATTGTGAAAGCGTACGAGCGTGAAGCCGGATCTGGATAAGACGATCAGATAAAAAAACAGTAGATATAGAAGAAAATGATGTAGACTCTTTGATCCCGTTGTCCTTGGTCTTAGGCAATCGTCTGTGTGGGTGTGAATTAATCCATTTATCAGGCAACATGCCCGCCTCATGTCTCCAGTGGGGCGATAACACTATCACTGCTATCCACGTGGCCTCGGCGTGACAAACGACCGATTTTTCAAACATCGACTTAGGCTAACCTAAGACTAACCATGGCTTTAGACAGACATATCAGTTTTTTAAGGGGGGTTTAGTCTCAGATTGGTCGAAGACTAACGAAAATCATATTGGAATTGTTAGACACCCACGACACTGTCCCCGATCCAAGTCTAATGATATTATATAACCCCCGGAGAAATGTTTAAGAAACTGATACGTCTGTCTAAAGCCATGGTTAGTCTTAGGTTAGCCTAAGTCCATGTTTGAAAAAATCGGCCGATTGTGTTCTTGACTGCAATGTGTGCTAAGTGTGCGCATTTCTGCGATATTTCATCCTATATACTTTAACCTCACATATCCGTACTTTTTCTCGAATTCTATATTTTTACGCATGCCAACGTGAAATAAGGATTAAGAGTCCTTTGATATTGTTTATACGACCCTTGTTTGGTAATAGTTCCGTAAGATTTTCATATAACTTCTTTGTCTCTCACACGCACATACATACATACGTGACATCCTTCGCAGGAGACGAGTATCTGCGAGGGTTGTTGAAGCTGGTTGTTCGCCTGTTATATAGTCTCGAGGCCTCAGTTCATGATCGTTGATACCACGGTGCAAGTCTCGCGGCCTCTTGTAAGTTGTAGCTTCCTTATTTTCTTATGTTCTTATCGTTGTTCGGTACACCAACAGCCGAGTTAAGCCGAGCAATAACCACATCACCATCATGACTGCACAACACCCTACTTGCGTCCAACAACTCCACCACTATCACTTGCAGGATGTCAACACACTCATATACGATAACACACGACGAGTCTCTTAACCCCTTCACACCCAGATCTTTCCTTTGCTATAAAAAATCTTCTGATGTTAGCCATACAATTACGAAAAGTTACTAAATATACCAAATCAGCTAGTCGACAAAACTACTAAACAGGTCATATCTATAAAACATTGCTTACATTCACTAAAAAATCGTCTAATGGTACCCAAATTACAATGGAAATTACGTTCTGGGCTTCAAGGGGTTAATGTGATCCTCGTAAAGCTAAATATATAACATAAATAACGATAAATAGTAAAGATAATAACATCGCAGCAACAGTTGGCGCTGATGTCACGGTGTTGTTGTCTGTATCTCAAGGCTTTTAGCTCGTCGCTGATACAGCAAGACGGGCAGATATTAATACAGATCATCGGGGTCAATGATTGCTCCCACCAGACACCTAACTCAGTCCAGACGTAACAATTGACACCTGTTCTATTTCCTTCCCTTGTTTATTGCGCGTCTGCAATCTCCTCCAGCCAGTTTTGATATTTATGAGAGGAGTTTACGTAAGTTAACAGTTCTTGGCTCTTATCAAGATTCCTTTGTGTCACTTCTTGAATAACCACTGAGTCCCGGTAGAGAAAAATGAATCAAATAATGTTTTTTTCTGGTCCAGTGGCGTATAGCTACGGGGGGGAGGGGGCATAGGTGGAACGTGCCCCTCATGAAAATCGTGTGCCCCCCCACTGGCCATAGCTGCCGTATTTTGTATAATGCTTTAATACCCACCACTGATCTGATCTTATAATATACCCTTCTATGTGGCATCAGAGTGGCCCCTGAGCTCCGCTTGCTTAGTGATAGATAGTATCCTTGTGATAAATACCTAGCTACGCCACTGCTAACAAAGCAATCCAGTCTTTTAACAACCCACAAACGACGTAGCAAAAAAAAAAAAAAAAAAAGATATCCTACCCACAATCCTCTGCGACTTTGCTAACTAGTTCGAAGTACTAACGAATCCTATCAATGTAAGCTTTAAATAATGCTACAAAAATACACCAACACTATTACTACTCACATTTACTAACATTTAAGACTCTGATAACGTTACAGGTCAATAATTATTGGTTAAAGGTCAATAGGTAAGGGTGTGGTAAGGAAATAAGGGAAAGGTTTAGTGTTTCGAAGCAGTGTTGAGTTCCTCCAGTAATCCGGTGCGAGAGACAGTCGAGGGCGCGCCAGCGAGGGGTCAGGACGTGTGTGCAGGCAGCTGGGAGGAGGTAGGGGGTGATTTTTGCCTAAACTACACTACTTTGTTGCTTTTCTTCATATTTCTGCAATGTAAGGTAGTAGAGAGAGAAAGGGAGGGAATGGAAAAGAGTGCGAGAGGAATGAGTGGGCAGTGGCGGATCTAGGGGGTGGCCACTGCAACCTCAGATATGAGTCAGAGGCTTGGCCACATTATATCAGGAGGAAGGGAGGGAGTCACCATCACGGCAGCGCAATCGTTAACTAGTTTAGTTTAGTTTGTTTATTGACAAAAACATTACAATAGCATAGGAAATAAACATAGTTTACATTATTTTGTCCAAATAATATTTTTTACTTTAAGCTTCAGAAATTTGAGTTACGTTATTGCAAGCAGACGACTCAAGAATATAATTTCAAAATATCGTAAATAAAACTACACAATTCTTTTGCATTGTCATTGCAATCCATCAGATTGTTCATACTTGTGAATTTCAGCATAGTGTATTTTTGTCTTACGTTAAGTGATACAGGACATCTTAACAACACATGTTCTTCTGTTTGTACAGCATTACTATTACATGTACACAGGCGCATCTCTGGTGGTGTCCTGCTCCATCTACGTTTCTATCTTCAGACTGTGGGACATAACACGTAGTCTTGTAAATGATTGCCGTTGATAGTCAGGAATAAACTCCTTAGTGGTGTAAACCTGATGTAGTGAAAGTGTGGGGTTAAGAACAGATCTGTAAACAGTGAATTTGGTTGAATCTTGTTTTTCTCTGATCCAGTGGAAAATCTCACGTTGCAGCAGTGGCGCCTGAGTGTCGCGTGGCGCTGCACCAGGTACCAGGTCCACCAGGTGCCTGGTACGGGGATGTTTGTATAGAAAGGTTATCAGCGTGTCCACAAAACCGACCATGCTGTAACGGGAAGGGAGGGGGCGGGAGGGGAGGGTGTGCGTGAGTGGTGGGAGGGGAGGGGAGGGGGTGCGTGAGTGAGTAGTGAGAGGGAAGGGGAGGGGGTGCGTGAGTGGTGGGACGGAGAAGCAAGGGAGGGAGGAACCACAGGCCTTATGAAGTGCTGTTGAGCTCATGGTAGTTGTGGCTGTGAGTCTCGTACATTATTCCCAGCCTCCCCCCTCCCTCTCTCTTCCTTCTTTCTGTTAAGTAAGTAATAAGTAGTATAGAAAGAAGTAAACTCTTCTCTCCTGTATATAGTGAGGGTATCAAATGGGAAAAAAGTAAATGTATGTATATAAAAGAATGCTTTGTAGTTAGTTAGTTTCATATACGTTATTGCAAAATATCTACAAATTTCCACACAAGCAAACAAAGTCCACGTAGTTACATTCAACACTTGTCATAATATCCAATCTACTTACTTATCTAGACTATTTATTATTACTTACTATTCTACATATTCTTTTCATGGTTGCTTTGTGAGTGACAAGAGTCATTAGCAGTGTCATGAGTTGTGTTGCACCTGCTGCTTCTTCATTTATGTAAGTTAGCTGATTAGATTCCACCTGTCTCTTTCGCAGACCACGTGATGATAATTGACTCGTATAATATGTTACAAGGGAATTCTATGAACGTATAATATGCATGTATAATAATTACTCTCGTATCTCCACGTTCTATAATACTTGCAATTCTTTTTCTACTGAGGTATTGAATACGCGACAAGAACACGTCATGATTGATTGATTTAACCCCTTGAGACCCAGAACGTAATTTCCATTGTAATTTGGGAACCATTAGAGGGTTTTTAGTGAATACAAGTAATAATCACTAACTGTATTTGTGAGTTATATGAATACTTGGGGTCTGGGAAGGCTTATTTTGCCCTAAATTTACGTGGGAGGGACAGGTAACAGTGTAGTCTAGTCTTATGATATACGGGCATCACGTTTTATTAGTTTTTTTTTCAGACCTGCTGGCCCTGTGCCATGTGGGGTGACTGATTGCATTAATTACCTGGCCTTCCGAGGTGGTGCTCTGGAAGGGTTGTGCTGAAGGTGCGAGTCTTGGCATCATCTGCAAGGAAGGCTGGGAAAGGTGAGGAAGGTCTGAAGAAAGAAAGGATAAGATAAGATACTTTGATCCTATTTAGACACTTTGCAAGTACCAACTACAAGGTTATTGACTATACAAAGCGCCACCACGCTAGGACGAACCTGGTGGGCTCGAACCGCTGACCGAATGCAGGGACGCTACACGCGAGCCCGCAGCTTTACCAACCGAGCCACCCTGACGGGTAGAAAGAAAGGAAGGAGGGAAGAGAGGGGGGGAGGAAGGTTGAGGAGTAAAAAAAAGGATGGAAGTTGGAAAGAAAGAAAGAAAGGAGGGGAGAGGGGGGGGACGAAGGTTGAATAGTAAAAAAAAAGAATAAAAGTTGGATGAGTAATATTGAGGAAAAGTTGGAGAAAAAGATAAACGTAGGAAAAAAAGGGATAAGATATTCGGATTGTTATGATAATTTAGGTCATTACACAACGATAAGGAGATAAAGGTGGAAATTCAGGTTGATAGATACGAAAGGGTAGAGTGTGAGAGGCCACGATAAAAGACTCTATTATGTACTTGCCCGAAGCATCATTATTACAGCCGCCAGCAGTCACTTCAAGGAAGGTCACGCGATCCACCAGGCTTTATCGCATGGGAATTTTGTGTCTTCAAGGGAAAGCCATTGATTGTCTCAGCGTGTGCATGCGTCGTGGTGATAAGGCGAGGCTAAGACGCGACAAGAACACGTCATGATTGATTGATTTAACCCCTTAAGACCCAGAACGTAATTTCCATTGTAATTTGGGAACCATTAGAGGATTTTTAGTGAATACAAGTAATATTTTATAGATATGACATGTGTAGTATTCTTGTCGACTAACTAATTTGATATATAAAGTTACTTTCCGTAATTTTATGGCTAAGAACATATGATTTATTTATAGCAAAGGAAAGATCTGGGCGTGAAGGGGGAAATGTGCCGGACATCAGAGGTCATATGGCACATAACACGTCATGGAAGCCTGGTAAATACGCGCAAATTGACACTTTATATATAATTCGGAAAGAAAAGGAAGCTATGCTAATTTACTATTAGATATTCTTGAAGTGGTACAAGCATAGCGAGCCATAATTACCGTCCTCTGGTTCTGATTACTCTTCCAAAGTCCAAACTGTCTTGCTGCCTGTGTCGATATAGTCACCTAGACTTAACCTTTCACCTCTACGACCCCCACCCGCGCACTTCCGGCGATACACACTTGAAGTACAGCCACTTCAGATAACTGTGATACCCTCCATGAAAATAAGTATGCGTTTGATAGACGGGTAGGGGGGCGTCTGGTAGGGGTTCAGGGGGGATAAGGGGTAGTTTGTGTTATATGGTCATCAAGGTATTAGTGTTAAATTCTTGCATTTGAATAGCACGGGATAATGATTGATTGTAATGCGAAAAAAAAGGGGGGAACTGTGATATGCCAAAAAGAAGGGGGGGGGGGGCGAAATGGATACGGGATAGAGTAGTGGTGAGTGAAAGCAAGGGGCCGAGAGAAACGAAAGGCAGCATTCTTGATTTAAACCTCTCAGTGGAAGTATATGTAGCAGTTTTTTCTCCCTTGCGAGGCATCATTTGACGCGTGTGAATTTCCAGTTGACAATGGACCAATTTACTCTACTTGAGGTAAGGATTGATTTGACATCTTCAAGCCTCATATAGTTGGGCAGTGATGTTGATTTTTCTATGTGAACAGTATTTTTGATGATACAGCCAATTTAAGTACAGGAAAATGTATACGCTCTAAAACGACTGGCGCCATGTTGTGACGTCACTAGCTTAAACAACAGAGCAAAACAGCTGTAAAGCGGCCGCTACTATTATGTACTACCTACTAATACACCAACTTGCATTACCCCTACTACCGCAAGATGACCAGTAATCCTCCTTCAAGTGATGTAGTAGGTATTCACTGTGTTTGTGAATATGTAAGTTGTAGTTTATAAGGAAAAAGTGGATAGACAGAGATAAGTGGCCCGTGACACCTGACAAGTGACGACTTCTGGGATCGGCATTCCTTATAGGGAGCTTAAATGAACCTGCAATGACATGTACAGCTAGACAGATAGACGAACTCATAGAGGAACAGGTAGAAATATATGGTTAGTAAAGGTTGTAGTGGTGAGTAGGGTGACGAAGGGTGTATGTTTTGCTTATGTGGGGAAAGAAAGCCATACATTTCTACCTGTTCCTCTATGAGTTCGTCTATCTGTCTAGCTTTACATGTCATTGCAGGTTCATTTAAGCTCCCTATAAGGAATGCCGATCCCAGAAGTCATCACTTGTCTGGTGTCACGGGCCACTTTGCTCTGTCTATCCACTTTTTCCTTATAAACTACAACTTACATATTCACAAACACAGTGAATACCTACTACATCACTTGAAGGAGGATTACTGGTCATCTTGCGGTAGTAGGGGTAATGCAAGTTAGTTAGGTTAGTAAAATAAAACTATAATTTGCGGTTTGCTGAGCCAAAACAAGCCGATCAGCTGATCAGGCGAGATCTGAGTCTGCAGTTACTACGTCACAACCAATCACAGCGCGTTCCGCCGTGTTGTGATATTTTGGCCCCAAAAAGGCCATATATTTCATTTATGGTGCATTTCTCAGCAAAAAGAATATGAGTACAGTGATATGTAGCCTATATTGCACCCAAAGCTTTATAATACTCCGTGTTTTAGGTGTGAGTAAATGGGTCCATTATTTTGTGTGTGTGTGTGTGTGTGTGTGTGTGTAATAAGCTGAAGTCTAGATTATTATGATTATTATATTTTAAATGTTGTTTTCTTTCAGGCAAAATTATGAACGTTTTAATCTTTTTTAAGGAACAACACACATTGCAAGTCTGTGTATGGACGAGAGGGGTTTAAACACACATACATACATACCTACATGACCGTCTGTCGAGTCATATCCGGCAACAAGAGGCGGGAAATCAGCCTTACATTACATTACACAACCGGAAGCAAGATTAGGAAGCATGTTTGAGTGAGACAAGACGTGGATAAAGGCGTCTAAAGGTGACGTCATGGGCACGACATTCCTGCTGATAAGGATAACCCGTGATGAATGAATACCTGTGAAGAAAATGTGGTTCCCGCGGTCAAAGGTGTTTTCTGAAGTGAAAAAAAGATCCAGGCGTGAGTGTGAGGACGATGGGAATGGGAATGGGAATGTAAAGAATGAATGGTTGACAAACAAGTCTCGTGCTGACAGTAATAGTTATGCGTTATCTGATGATCTGATGACTCCTCTGTACACACACACACACACACACACACACACACACACACACACACACACACACACACAACACCGCAGTGATTGGTACGGAATGTCACCGTTCATCACTCGGCGGTTTTTGCACCACAACAAAAACTAATGTTGATTCTGTATCAGTCCCTCCTATGAGTGACTCTGTGCTTATTGGAACTTATTTTTTCACCTCACTCGTGACGCACATAGAAAACGTGCTGTAACCCCGCAAGTCCAGACTATGATATTTTAAAGACGCGATTTAGCTGTCTAATGATAACGATAATGGAAAGATTATCGTTAAAGACGGAGATAACAGTAAATAATAAATAGACTCAAGTATAAGAAGAGTGCATAGATAAATATAATACAAAGTGGTCATTACAATGGCTAACAAGTAGGCCTACAGCTGTAATAAGCACAAAATATCGCGTTTGACAATGAACAGGCATTATAATTAAATAAGAAAAATTATCTTTCAGCACTTATTGCAGTGTATCCTCGAATAAAATAATGTTGATGGGTTGAAGTTGATGGGTATTCGTGCTTGTAATATCTACGTAACACTGGAAAAAAACGAATAAGAATTAACGAAACGTATCAATTATGGGTGAAAGCATGAGTCAAATTGCGCGTCTAAAGTCACGCGTCAGGCAATTCTGATCGACAGGTGCGCGCCGATTGGTAAACACAAATATATACGCCGATTTCGTTGACAACAAAGCTCTATCAAACATCCTCAGTACTGCACATTGTTCTCCGTATTGCCGTGGCGCAGTAAGATAAGTGACCGCGACTGCCACTCTAGGTTAGAGGGACGAAGCAGCATGTTTGTTCATCACTCAATGACCTGATCAATTCACCGCCGCAAATATGATCGATCTGGCATCCCTATGCAGAAAACTTGGTGTAGTCTAAGGTAAATTGAACAAGGACCATAAATTTCATGAGTAACAAGAAATAAGAACATTGGGAGGTCGTCAAGAGCTAGAAATGTATTCAGCGTCGCACCTTCAGTATCGCTTTGCCCTTCAGGCGTTCCCGATAACGTCTTGGACTGACTTCATCATCTAATCAGTGGATCTCCCTGTTACTTACGTGTGTGTGTGTGTGTGTGTGTGTGTGTGAAAGAGAGAGAGTGAGTGTAAGTTGGTCCTAAGTGTCCTGTTTTTATTGCCCTTTCTAATGCTTGATATTTTTATGATTTTTGCAGGAATGAGACCCACTGCCGCCGCTGCTGCCGTGGTGTGCTGCTGGCCGCCTCTCCTTCCACCACTCAACACCAGCCATCCTGCCTCCACTACACTGCCCTGACGTGCCAGCTTCCCTAGTCATGACTAGCGCCGGAATTGCGGAGGTCACGTGTCCCCCTTTTGAAAACTAGAGAAATTAGGAATATACTGAGAAAAATTAGCCAATAGTGTAATATATCATAGTATAATATATATATATATATAATATATATATTATAATTATATATACATATATATATAGATATATATATATATATATATATATATATTATATATATATATATATATATATATATATATATATATATATATATAAAAATGGTGGAGGAGCACAGGTAAATATTTAACACCCTTTGCTCCGCCACTGGTCATGCATGACTCACACAGACAGCAGAGCGAGGGCGAGTGATGGAGAGCGTGAGAAATTATATACAACTAAACATAACGATTATTTTGTACATATGATTTATACTAAGTGTAATGTTAAGTCATGTTATCCTAAAAATTGCCAGAATACAAATAAGCTCATTAGCAATGTTCACTCATTCAAAGAGCCTGCTTTGACAAATTGTTATATTTGTGAATTACGTATAATTATTGTATAAGTTGTCACGCAAATAAAAGTTTTTGACTATAATTTTGACTTTGATTGAGAGAGAGAAGCACCTGAATGGGATATAGATATAACACACATACTTTATTTTTCAATGATAAAAGTATCTACATATAGTAAATATCGCCGAAATAAGAGAAACGGAAGGGGAAGGAAACTATAAAAATTCTTCTATCTGCCTCTTCCCGTCCCTCTGTTCCTTCCGCTAGTGAGGGTAAGGAAGGAAAGGGAGGGGAGGGTAATCGGAGGAATTATGGTAGTGGAGGAAAAGTAGGTAGGTAGGGAAAGGAGAGAGAGAGAGAGAGAGAGAGAGAAGAGCAAAGAGAAGAGAGAGAGAGAGAGAGAGGAGTCGCGAGATTCTGTCGAAAAGCTAAGTTTCGGTGAGAAGGCAAAAACTCTTCAATAGGAGAACAGAAGCGGGGTTGTTGAGCAGCGCCAGGCGAGGATTTTGTTTCGAAATTGGCGCATGTTTTATTTTCGAGGAGACACATTCAAAGTACTACCACAGAAAATGTTGTGGTGTAAATGGGACGCTATTATTATTATTCTCAGGTATCAGATAATATTCAGCATGTATCTGTGAAGAAAAAAATATTACAGAAATAAACGCGAAAATCCTTTACTCCAAATGTAGCGTGCGTGTGTGGAATAGCTTGAACGAGACAAAAATTGGTGTCATTATGAATTCGCGAAGACCTATTTAAAGACCTTCCCGAGAGTAATTTTTTGTTAATGTGATGCAAATATGTATCTCCTCAAATATCACATTATATGCAGCATGTGTCTGAGGAGAAGTTAATGCCAAAGAAAGGAGCGCAAATTGAAATACTTCCCTTCAAAATTTAGCGTATATAAAAAAGGTTGAATGAGAGAGAGAGAGAGGGAGAGAGAGAGAGAGAGAGAGAGAGAGAGAGAGAGAGAGAGAGAGAGAGAACACGATTACTCATATGATTCCTTATTACCACATCCGTCGCTGTTCCGTCCATCTCAGTGGTTCGCCGCAGTCGTCCTCACACAACCTGCACATAATGATGAAGGTATTAATAGAACATCACGTGAACGAAAAGGAAATAAAAGAGAACAATAATCCCTGACATGAAACTTCCAATAGAATTATAGTTAACAAAGGAATGTCAAATTATCTATGAATTTATCAATGCAGGAAATTTTAAATATATAGGGTTATCGACTCAAAACTTATTTCTGACCAACGTTCTGCTATTATCTAATGGGAGGGAAGAATGTGGGGGATAATTGACTTACTGCACAAAACACTCATACGTACACAAGCCTCAGAAGGTGAGTAAGTGCGTTAAGTGAGTGTGTGTGTGTGTGTGTGTGTGTGTGTGTGTGTGAGGTGAATGATACGTGAATTGGTAGTTAAAGAAGATCGATATTTGCTTCGAAACAGCAGCACAGAACAGGGAGGAGCGTCCGAGCTATAGGTGAAACTTATTATAAAAGAGTTATAGTGAAACCCTGACTTATGTTAAACTTTCTGTTGTGTACTTACTAATTTAAGCGCAGAACCTTAATTTCTCAGCTCGGCTAGTTAACCACTAACGACCCTTAGACCCTTAATGAACCACTAACAACCCTTGGTAATGGTAATGGCGTCTCGTGCAACGTTACAACCTGGTAATGAGAATGAAATTTAACTAACGACTACGGAATGAAGTACGCACGAGTAATGTTTGTCAAGGAAAAACTTACAACACGTCTCAGTGACAAAATGATAATCATGTGGATGGTGAGTTAGTAATCATAATGGTTGGACAACTATGCGGCTTACCAACTGTCTGGCCCTCATGGCTGTGACCACCACGCCGCGATGACCCTGCAACGCGCTGGATGAAGAGTACATGGTGGATGATGAGTACATGCTGCCGCTGGGGGAAAATAACTCACTCCCTTCCAAGACACTGTCCACGATGCCAAAACGCTCTTGTGTCTTACACGCCACCATGGTGGTCACAGAGGCTCACTGGGAGGGTCGCATTCCTTCACCTTCTGTCAGCTGCTACTACTTCTATCACTTCTGAGAATTATTCTATTACCACCATTACTACTTCTTCTGACCCCGTGCAACATAAAAACCTCATGGCATGGCTAGGGTCTCTGTAATAAGAGGGTACCGCCATTCATAGGCCCTATGTTAAACGCTACTGGGCGCCATCTTAGTGCCAGGGCCTCTTCGTTCACTCTAGACCCGGGGAAGTTCTCAAGGCATGACCCCGCAGTATATCATGTTATACATGTATAAAGGATATACTGTTATCTTCGGAAATGTTTGTTCTATAAGATTATCACATAAAACACAGTAAAACACATTAAATATAGGTCATTATGAGACTGAAGAAATATGCATGAACTTAACATTCACTTAAACTCGTCATCATGTAAAACTTTGTGGGACAACTTATAGCATGGACTATATCAATAGAAGCAAAATTTGATTAGCTTTCCATTGATACATTTAGTTTTCTGATAAATGCAGTAGTACCATGCAGAAATTAGCGTTAACTAAATAAATCGCCGCGGCGGCCGCTCTCTCTCTCTCTCTCTCTCTCTCTCTCTCCCTCCTCTCTCTCTCCTCTCTCTCTCTCTCTCTCTCTCTTCCTTCTTACCCTAATTTTTTTTTTTAAACCGGGGAACCCTTTAACTAGTCGGTGTTAAATAACCCCTTTGATTAATAACCCTAACAACCCGGAAGGAAGGGTCTGGCCACCCCGGGGGAAAAAAAGTTTCTCACTGGAAAGAATCCACTTTTTTCGGAAAAACTTCAACACCCCAAATTTAAAAAATTTAAAATCTTGGGGAATTTTAAACAAAATTTGGGGGGCCTACCTTAAAGTCCCCCCTCATGGCTGTAACCCCCACCCGCATACCCGCCCTGGTGGGAAAAGGGGAAAACTGCCCGGGGAAAAGAAAAATTTACCCTTAAGGGAACTGTAGGAAAAGTCTTGGTTTAAAAAAACCCCCATTTCAAAGGCTAGGGGGGTTTTCCCCTTATTTTTCCATCAAAACCTTCTATCATTTAAATTTTTTTTAACCAAATTTTTTGACCCCTAAAAAAAACCCCCAAATGGAGGTTTTGGGTCTTTTTTGATACCCCCATTATACCCTTGAAAGCTTACTCGCCCGGGGGGCCCCCCTTTTCCTCTCCCTTTCCCCCCCCCTTTCTTTTTTCTTTTTCTTTTTTCCCCTTTTTTTTCTTTTCTCCAAAAACCCCTTTTGGCAATGAAAAGAAGAAAAGGAAAAAATTTAAAAAAAAAGAAGTAAAAGTGGGAAAATAGGGGAAATAAAAAAAAAAAAAAGGGAAGCCCCAGAAATTTTAGTTTTCGAATAAAAACCATAAAATTTAGGAAATTTAAAAACCCCCCCTTTTTTTTTTCCTTTCTTTTCCCCTTTTTTTCTTTTTTTTTTTTTTTTTTTCCTCTTTTTTTTTTTTTTTTTTTTTTTTTTTTTTTTTTTTTTTTGTAAAAAAAAAAAAGGGGGGGGGGGGGGGAAAAAAAAAAAAAGGGGGTCGGGGGGTTTGGAGGGAAAAAAAAAAAAAAAAAAAAAAGGGGGGGGGGGGAAAAGGGAAAAAAAAAGAAAAGGTTTTCCAAAAACCCTTTTCTTTTTATTATTATTATTTTTAAAATAATAAATAATTTTTAAAAATAAAAAAAAATTTTTAAAAAAAAAAAAAAGGAAGGGGGAGGGAGGGGGGAAAAGAAAGGGAAAAGAGAGAGAAAAAAAAGGGGGAGGAAAAAAGAAAAGGGTTAAAAATTTTTTTCTCTCTCTCTTCACCCCCCTCCTTCCCCTCTTTTCTCTCTCTCTCTCCTCCCTTTTCCCCCCTTCCCCCTTTCTTATTTAATATATATATATTATATATATTATTATTAAAAATTTATTATTTATATATATATATATTTTTTATATTAAAATTTATATTTAAAAAATTTATTATATATATAAATATTTTTTTTAAAATAAAATTTATTTATTTTATATTATATATTATTTATTATTATATATATAAATATATTTTAATTTTATATATATATAAAAAAAAAAAAGGGGAAAGAGAGAGAGAGAGAGAGAGAAAAAAAATTTTTTTTTTTTTTCCCCCCCCCCCTTTTTTTTCCCCTCTCTCTCTCCCCCCTTTCTCTCTCTCTCTCCTCTCTTTTTTTTTTTTTTTTTTTTCCTTTTTTTTTCCTTTTTTTTTAAAATCCCCTTTTTCTACTTTAATAAAAAATAAAGAAAAAATTTTGGTAACTCTCTCTCTTTTTCTTCCTCTCTTTCTTCTTTTTCCCCTCCCTTCCTCCTCTCTCTCTTTTTCTCCCCTTCTCTTTTTTTGGGAGAGAGAAAAGGAAAGAAAAGGAGGAGGGTAAAAAAAAAAAAAAAAAAGGGGGAAGAGAGAGGAGAGGAGAGAGAGAGAAGGGAGAGAGAGAGAGGAGAGAGAGAGAGAGAGAGGAGGGGAGAGAGCGCCCCCGCGGCGATTTTTTATTTAACGCAATTTTTTATACTGCATTTATCAAAAAAAAATTTAATCAATGGAAAGTAAAAAAATTTTTGCTTATTGATAAGTCATGCTATAAGTTGTCCCCACAAATTTTACTGTGACGAGTTTTAAGTGAATGTTTAAATTCAGCTATTTCTTCAGTCTCAAATGACCTTTTATTAATGTGTTTTACTGTGTTTTTTTGTAACTTATTGAACAAAATTTCCGAAAAAAACAGTATATCCTTTATACAGTATAACTGATTTCTGCGGGGTCATGCCTTGGAACTTCCCCCGGGGCTGAGTGAACGAAAAGGCCCTGGGGACTAAATGGGCCCCTAAATCGGTTGTGCTAATCTATTATTCAAGGTACCTAGGGATGGCTATCCATCTTTTGGGAACCCTCAGCCCATGACCCCCAAAACGCGACTGGTGCTGAAGGAGTAGAGGGAGGAATGCTGCTTCCTTACTGACACAAGGGTGGAGTGAAGGGAAATGGAGGACATTGTAAAAAAAGGGGGAAGTGTGTAAAAGGAGTATGTGGACGGGGGCATGACAGCATTTGGGGGATGAAAGGGGTTTGCGAGGAAATTTCAGAGGAAGGAAGGGGAGGAAAAAAATGGAGGGAGTGCAGGAAAATATGAAAAAAAGGCAGGAAAAACTATTGAAAAATAAACCCAAAAGGGATATAAAAACCCGCTAGGTTATAATAAAAAGGGGTATAAACGGGAAAAGTTTGGGGCAGAAAAAACTGGTGGGGACAGTTAATTAAAAATGGGAGTAGAAGGTCCCTGGAAATCAGGAAGACAATAGAAAGCTGTTTGAGGCGATGCTTGAGATCAAAGAAAAGGTCGGGAGGGACAAGTGGGTGATAATGGGCAACATGAATGGTCATATCGGCCTGATGGAGGAAAGAGTTAACAGGAACGAAGAGTTGTTATTAGATTTTGCTGAAAGGTCGGGCTGTAGAATAAAGAATTGGGAGTTAGAAAACCCAACAACATGGAGAGATAGAAACAACGAGTCGGCGATAGATAATTATATACTCGTCAATGAGTCTGTA
Organism: Chionoecetes opilio; assembly: GCA_016584305.1. NCBI lineage: Eukaryota > Metazoa > Arthropoda > Malacostraca > Decapoda > Majidae > Chionoecetes > Chionoecetes opilio. Next base: position 28,403 of record JACEEZ010010802.1, on the reverse strand, counting down.
GATAGACAAGGATGCAGGATTTGGAAAAATGAGGATGTAGATATATCAGATCATAGCATGATAGGGATCACGTGTGGCAAACACAGGGAGGAAAATAAAACTAAGAAGGTAATATGGAAAGAAAAATGGGATGTGAAAAACGCTAACTAGATAGAGTATTGTCGAGGAATGGAGAATGCCATGCCAGGAGATACAGAAGGGATTGGCAGCACTGTTATAGCGTATTTTCGCGACCGCTCTGGCCCGGTCTGGACTGGGCTAGTCCCGGGCGGTCACTGTTTTTGCGAGGCAGTCTAGAACGGTTCAGCCCAGTCCAGTCCGGTCCGGCCCACATACCAGGACCACCTTGGACCAGTGTGGGGAGAACTGGCGCATGCGCACTACAGTCAGCGGGGAAGGCGACCAGGAGCTTCTCGTGCTCCTGATAAGACATGAAACACCATGATGGCCGACCATAAGACTAAAGTATCACAGGCGTGGTAGTTGTAAAGTCTTCAGCACAGGTTAAAAGGCGGACGACAAAAAGGATATTGACAAGATGGACGCCTGCCGCCTCCACAGTTCAGTTCAGTACCGCCCACTCGATCCCCCAGCCAATAGGAACGACGAATGGGACGGGGCTAGTCTCGATGTATTTTCGCGACCATCAGTCCACCCTGACCCGGTCCGGACTGGACTGAACCAGGGCGGTGAACGTCACGAAAATGCGCTATTAGTGAGTGGGAACAAGGGATCAAGAACGTCATTAGACAGGAAGCCAAGAAAGCGATAGAAACAAAGCAATTCAAAATAGGAAAAACGAGGCTCAAAGGTTGGTGGGATAAGGAGGTCGGACAGGCAATACGAGATAGAAAAAAAGAGAACAGGAAACAGAGAAGTGTGGCCAAATTAGCAAGACTTCAAGGGGGAAGATATGAGGAAGAATGGAGGGAGGCCTGGGATAGATATCAAGAGGTAAGGAAAAGAGCCCAGTCCTTAGTTAGGAAGAAGATAGGAAATTGGGAAGAAGAACAGGCACAGGTACTTCGTAATATGCCTAGAAGGGAAAGAAAAGGAAAGATGGAGAAGACTGAGGAGAAACCTAGGTGGGGCCAGTGGGCACCAAGAAGTTAGGCTGAAGATGGAGGATAGAGAGTTAACAAGAGAGGAAGAGATTATACCTGTAGTGGAAGAATACTGGAGGAAAGTCATATGAAAGGAGGAAGAAGTGGAAAAGGAAGTAGGGAACTTAGTTATCTACAGTGAAGAAAGAGAAATAGAAAGTATAGTAATAGAGGAGCAGGATGTAGCTTCTGCTATACAAGCAATTAAGGGGAGGCTCATCCTCTGATTAGGTCGTAATATATGAAAAAAATCTAAATTGAGATTTGAGCGGATTTCAAGCGTACATGATGTAGCAACATATAGGAACGCGAATTAAATCGCTCGCGAACTTACTACGCCGCCCACGTGGCTTTTAAAGGGAGAAGGGGCGTAACCATTTAAAGGGCGCGCGCGAGTATGGGTCATGTGCTTCTGTATATAAAGCTCGTTTTTCCTTGTTTTCTTCCGTGTTTCGGAGTTGTATGTGTGAGTGAAATTCTAGAGACATCTGCTGGTAGCAATAGCCTGCGGCTCCTGCCCTGCTCCCACCCTAAAGATACTAAGGGAGTTTTGCGTGCTGCTCCGCTGGCTGTCAACGTCTGGCCTGTCAATAGCTATCAACGCTATTATTTTTTGTTGTTACAACAACCTCTGAAGGTTGTACCAACCTCTGCAGATCACCATGACGCTTACAAGAAAGCAGAAGCTCAAGAAAATGTGGGAAATACGAAGGTGAAGTGAAGGATGGGGGGAAGGGGGGGCGGAAGGATGGGGGGCGAAGGCAGTAAATATTATAATTATATGTAAATTTGTTGTGTATAGTATCAATATAAGCTATAGAGCTTTATGTGTGAAAATAATGCCAATCATGAAATAAATAGCTAAGTTACATTGTACTGAAAACTTTAAACGCCTGTATCTCAAAACGAGAAATGTTTACATTTAAAAAATTGTCAAAAATTGAAAAATTATTGAAACTGCTTGTAAACGTTCATGTTAATACTTATTGGTTGTGCCTTCATCGTGTAATTTTGTTTTTTTCGATAAAGTGAAAAACTTGAGTGTTAGGGAATTTTTTTTTTTTTTAATGGCGATCGGCGTGACTTCACGTGAGGTGCTTTTTATGACCTCGATAACTCATTACGTATTGGGAATAAAAAAAAAAAACTAAATTACACGCTCTTTGTATGGTATTTTAGTATTTCCATGTAGAAGCAGGTGTCTCTACGACAAAAAATAAAAAACACAGGAAGTTGTGACGTCATGAAAAACCTAATGACGTCATACCGTCAGACGTCATGACGTACCACATTCTCCCGCTCACCTAAAGTCGACATTGATAATTTGGTTATACCCTGAAAGTTTCAAGTTGAAAGACCTTACGGTTTTTTTTTTTTTTTTTTTTGTCAGAGGGTGAGCCTCCCCTTAAGATAGGAAAATCAGGAGGAACAGATGGAATCATAGGGGAATTTATAAAGTATGGAGGCGAAGGGTTGAAACTAGCTCTAGTTAATCTGTTTAGAGAGATGTTGGAGAAAGGTGAGGTGCCCCAAGACTGGAAAAGGAGTAGGGTGAGACTTATACATAAAGGAGGAGGGAAGCCAAAAGAGGAAATAGAAAATTACAGACCCATAGCAGTGATGAATGTACTGGCCAAGGTATTTGGGTGGGTGATAAACAACAAGCTAATGTCATGGCTGGAGGAAGATAAAAGTGCTGGGAGAAGGATAAAGTGCTGGGAGAAGAGCAAAATGGGTTCAGGAAAGGTAGAGGAGGTTTAGAAAACTTGTTGGTGATAAAGGAAATCATAGAGAGGAGCCGGAGGGGAGATGAGGAACTGTACCTGGTATTTATAGATATTGAGAAAGCATACGACTCGGTTGATAGAAGAAAATTAATGAGACTATTGGCACACCTAGGAGTAGATGATAAGGTGGTGCAGGTAATTAGGGAGTTGTATAAGGAAAATTAGGTAAAGTTCACACTAGGAGATATCAGCACAGGATGGATGAAGAATAACATAGGAGTTCGGCAGGGATGTGTTATCTCTCCAACACTCTTCAACATCTACATGGAGGAACTGATAGTGAGGATCAGAAAGTCAGAGAAGGGAGTCAGAGTGGGGAATAGAAAACTAGGATGTTTAGCCTATGCAGATGATGTAGTTCTCATGACAGAGAGGAAGGAAGACATGGAGGAGTTGCTGGGAATAGTCAACAGTTATGGAAGGGAATGGAACATTAGGTTCAGTGTCAGGAAGAGTAAGGTGATGGAGTTCAACAGCAGAGAGGAAGGTCAATGGATTCTAGGGAACAACATT